>JACBWW010001541.1:0-12730 GCA_020086605.1 Lanius collurio
CACCTGGGCTCCCAACCACGGTTTGTTTGCCTCAGAAAATGAATTTCTGTGCTGCTGAGGCAGTGTCAGGAGCGAGTGTAACAAGGCAAACACAGAGTTCCCTGCTTGGCAGCCATTTCCTGAGGAAAACCTGCGAGTCTTGGCCTTTCCCAAATAAAACCACTCACAGCCCTGTTTTGGAGTGCTTTAAAATTATTAGTTTATTATTTCAGTGTAATTACATTCCAAGCCCAGCACTTTCCAGAAGGAGTTTTGGCTTTGCTCTCACAAGTAGGTATTATTTGCTTTATGTAATTGTGGAGCTTCGGTTGCTGTGGCAACGGGACACAGTTTTAAATTTAGAAACTAATTTGTTTTCTGTCACTTTGCTCTTTACTGTTAAGGAGACAAGCTGTTTGCTATTAAATAAAACCCAAAAAGAAGGGGAGATTAAATGTGGATAAAAATATAACGTAGAAAATATCATGTAGCATTCACTTGGAGATGAAGGAGAAAGCACTGGCGAGGCCAGGAGGGAAATTCCTCTGTTCCTCAGGAATTCAGGGGAGGGTTTTGTGCTGCTGAGGGGGATATTTTGTGTGTGGATGGGGATAAATCCAGTGGGGCTGCTGCAAAGGCCTGGAATCCCACGTTCCTGGGTTTATAATCCCAGTTTTACCAATGATTTTATTCTCTACAGCAAGGAGGGACACTTGGCCTCTTTAATTTGGGGCTAAAATAGTGACAATATGCGAGTTAGTGAATTAAGGTAGGCAATTAAGCAGTTGAAAAATTCCAGGTGAGCTTTAGCCCTTGTCCCTATGAGGAATTTCCTTGGGTTTCCTTCATGAAGGATTTCCTGGTGTCTGTCTAGCCCATCCTCAAACCTCTCCTGATGGAGGATCCCTAAATAATCTCTTTTTCTGACCAGCTCTCCTCATTTATAGGGAAAACAAAACAAAAAAAATTACAGCTTGCTTCTGTTTAAGCCCCTTTCTCTTGTACAATTCCCAAAGGTCTTGTCCTTTCTCTTTTATTGAAAGAACTTTTCCTGTCTCAAGGCTTCTCTTGGACCCCTGGAGGGTGTGTGGGGTGCAGGAAACACCAACATTTGTGGTTAAATGAAAAGCAGAGGAACAGAATTCCTTGGCAGTAGCAGGGCCACCAGCCAGGTGTCCAAACCATGCTATTTTAGAAAAACCTTATTTTTTTTTGACCTGTGAAGGACTCAAATCCCTTCTTGAGCCTAAATACAAATGCAAGGATGGCATGGTTATAATTTTACACATTATAAAGTAGATAAAAAGGAGGTGGGGTCATTTTGTTGGACAATTTGGTTTGATTATTTAAAGAAGAAGGAAAAATAAACAATGAAAAAGGAAGCACTCAAAAGTGCTGGTCAGTATTACTGGGCAACATCTCTGGTAATTCAGTGTGGATTTTTGGGATATTTCTGTGTTATTATATTTTGTGTCAGGATGTTTTGTAGTCTATGTTGAAGTAGGCAAGATTGCAAAATTAGAGTGAAAATCTCCATGCCCAGAACTTCCCAGTGACGTCAGCAGAGGATTCCTCAGGAAAAACCCGTGGTGGGAATCACCTCTCAGTGCCTGGGTGAGCAGAAACATTTTGCCAGCTCCCTGAGAAGTTCAGGAATCCTGCATTTCTCACTGGTTCTGTGTGAGCTCTGCTCAAATTGCCTGGGAAATGATGGGAATGCAGGATTTGTTTCAGGTTCTCACCAGCTTCCATGAGGTTTTTAGGCCTTTCTGCCCACAAAAACACAATAAAAAAAAGAGGAAGCTGACATTATTCCCCAGAAGTGGGTCAGTCTCCAAATGGATAATAAAGGGATGGAGGTGGAATAACAAATGCTGCTGGCAGAGATGGATTGCTGGGCTGAGCTGCTCATGAGCAGCATTGCTGTGCAGCCCCTGCTTTTAATGGCTCTGCCTTCAGCCACTTAAAATAGATCAGTGGGGACAATTTAGGACACTCCTAAATATCCATTGTCACCCTGATGTGCCAAATATGCCATGGAAATAAAATAAGAGTTTTCCCCCAGACCTTCTGGGAATGCTCTGTGGCAAAGTAAGCTCATTTTTGAAGGAATTGTGAGAGTTTTCTGTATCTTAATGCTTTGTCCACGGTGGGTTTTGTTGGTGTTTTAATTCTCAGACTCTTTCTGGAGCTCTGGATTAAGCTGTGATGTTCCCTTGGAGACAAAGGTGGTATTTTATATTATGTAATATGGCCTCGGTACTTTTTCTTAAACAATATCTAAATCAGCCTGGGATCTTTACAGCAAAAGGGAGAATATAAAATATTGATGTTCCTGCTGGAAAAGTAGGTCTTTCAGATTAATTTTTTTTTTCATAAAGTAGAAAGCCAGGGATTTTTAAGTGACTGGAAGTGCCAGGCTGGTGAATTGAGCCAAGAAGCTGCAGGTTTGTGTTGGAGTTGTTTTATATTTTACTCACACTGGTGGCCTCAACTCAGGCTGGTGAAACCTGAAATTCCAAGTTAAAACTTCTTTATTTTCCCCAGCATATTAATAAAAATTAGAACCAGGCTTACCCTACAGGATACCTTTATCTGCTTTGGGCACTGAAGTTCTGCTGAAATAGTTTTTAAACTGATTAAAACCTCTGATTAAAGGTTCAGCACAGCTGAAATGTGTTTGTATAGCTTTTACATTGTACCCAAATTAAAAAAAAAATATATAAAAAATAACAAGAGGTGGTGGGTGTGAGCTTTGTGGTTGCAGTGTGTGGCTTTGAGAGAGGAATTTGAAAAGCAGCAGAACTTTCTGAGTCTCTTTAGAATAAACTCGTGGAATTTTGTTCAGCCAGAGGAAATGGAGCCAATTATAAATAACTCCTTTATTTTTAGTGGAGTGGAATAATAAGATGCACCACTCAAAGTGGCATTTGGCTGTCTTCAAATAATCTTTTTTTTTTTCTTTCTACCCAAGCAAACACTGCAGAGAATTTTAAGTGATTGGTTTTATCTTAGCTCAAGAGTTTTCTTTTTTTTTCTTGTCATTATTTCTGGGTTTAATCAAAAACAGGGATCGAGTTGCTGTTCCTGGAGCTCTTTGAGGAGAGCTTGGGTAGTAGTGGAAATACTAAAGCAAACACAAACCTAGTAATATAAATACACAACAAAATGTGTGTGTATTGTAAGGCAAAATGTGGGCTGGAGATGGAATTATGGCTGTTTGGAGAAAACCAGCTCAAGATTTAAAGATTTAGTCATTGTTTGCTGCAATTTTGGGTGGTGGTCACCAAAAAATGGTATAGGAAGCTTGGAAAGTGTGTGTGGGTATTTTCTGAGGGGCTGAGGATGCAGCAGCCTCTCCTGAGCACTGGGATCTCTCCTCCCCTCCTGATCCTCCCCCTGGGGACCTTCCCAAGCACTGCTCAGCTCTCCCCAGCCTTGTGTTCAACACACCCAGAGCTTCTCCCACCCTCTCCTATGGGAGTTTCCCCTGCTGAGAGTTGGAGCTGGGCCTTCAACCAGAGCTCTCCTTTATAATATTTTTATTTTCCCCTTTGGGTCATGAGAAAAGTGCACAAACCCATGGAATTCCCTGGATTTCCCTGTTCCAGTTTGCTGAGACGCTGATTTAATCACCTGGGTGGTGCAGGAGTGAGAGGGGGCTGGTGGAAGTGTGGATATACTTTATGGAATTGCCACTGGAATATATTTTTCTTGGATAACTCTTGGACATGGAATCACACAGTGTTTGTCAGCGCTTTGTTAGGAGAGCGCTGAGGAGCTCCAGATGTTTTTCTGGAAGGAATCAGCAAAAAGTACTGACAGCTCTATTGGCTGCTGACGTGAACTTGGATCCATCCCTGGGTTTGGAAGGATGATAGAATTGCAATAACACAGCCCTGAGGTTAAAATCAAAATCAGGGAGTCTTTGCTACATCTTGGATGAGCATTTTTAGCCAAAGCTTCCCAAAGTTTCTCCTAATTCGGCCGTTCCAATGATCCATTTTGCTCTGAAAAATGCCAAGCATGAATGGAATCTATTGGAAGAACACTCAGAAGCACAATTTGCATGGCTAATTGATGCCTGTCCTGCACAACCTGACAGGATTTTTGCAGTGCTGGGCTTTAGCTTTATGCCCACTCAGTTTCCTTATCAGCTCTGTGCCAGTGCCTATCACAAAATTCTCTCTGCTCACTGGACCTGAGCCTGCTCAATTTACTTCAGCTGCCAATGGCACCTCTCCCTTCCTTAAAACACAGCCCCTTCCAATTTCCAGGAATGTTTACAGTCTCCTAATTTGGAGCAGGTGTTGGAGCCTCTCCCCTCTGCTGGGCAGCAGAAGGTTCATCTATTTTTCATTATAGATGGAGACAAATCCTGGTGCTTGGGATGACCATCTGTCAATGGGTTTGTTCTCCTGGACTATAAATAAGATGGTTTGGGGTTTGCCTTGTTTTATTGGGTTGTGAACCTGGTCCCACTTCCCACATGGAGTTTTATGGTTGGTCATTGCCAACCTGCTTCATTCCTTGATGGGACTTTTTGTATTGGGATAATTCTGCTACAAATCAGGTCATGGCAGTGTGAGCCAAAACATTCTTGGGGTTTAATGTCCCTGTTTAAAACTGATGGAGCTGTCCTATGATTCAGGATCACTCCTGTGGGATGTGCCCCGGAGTTTCCTGCTGACAGGAGATAAATAATAATAAAATCTTGGGAGAGGCTGTCCAGGGAAGTGATAGAACTGATGTCCTCAGAAGAGTTAAAAAAATGTGCAGATGTGGCACTCAGGGACATGGCTCAGTGGTGGCCTTGGCAGTGCTGGGGAATGGTTGGACTTGGTGATCTTGGAGGACTTTTCCAACCTTAGCAATTCTGTGATAATGGGAGATTTTAGAAAGGGCTTTTGGTCCTGCTGGAATTTTTGTGCTTTTCTAGGGGCAATGTTTAAATCTTCTGGGTGTGCCTCGGTGCTGAGCTCATTATCCTGCTCTCTGCATCTCTTCCCCTTCCCTGGAGAGAATAAAATTCCCAAACTCATCTGTGCAGCTCACGGCATCCCCCGTGGTGGCCTCTCTGCTGCCTTTGGGATTCCTCTTGTTTTCCCAGCACCCTCACCACCTTTCATGCCTATTTTCAGGGCAGGGCATGGATTCCACCCCAAGCAGGGCTGAAGAAGTTCTGGGATTTGATTGTGAAACCAATGGTTGTGGGACCTTCATGATGGGCTCCCCCCAAGACCAGAAGGAGCTCCTGCTGGAACTGAGGCTGGGGGAAAGGGCAGGGAGGTTCAGAGGTGATGCCATTGGCCAGCAGGATCTGGGATTCTGGCAGGAGTCTGAAATCCAAGTGCTTTTGGCATAGTTTGCTGGTTTTGTTTAATAACGGAGTGTGCTCACTGTGCCTCTGAGTGTGCTAACACAGCTGCAGCCGGGGCGTTTTAGGGAGGGAACAGATCTTGTATCCCTGCCTGAAGGAATCTTAGGGGAAATTTTCCCAGAGCTCCTTAAAAGCAGAGCCTAAATATCCATTCCTCTCCAAGAACGAGCACTCTGGGCTCTGCTTAATTGTTCTGGTAATTAATTTGCTACAAGAGCACTTCCAAACAAGCAGGTGGGCCAAGGCTGTGGGCAGGTGAGGTTGTACCAGCCTCCATCCACTCTGCCCTCATCCCATCCCAAATTATCCATGCAAACCTGCTGGAGAAGGGCATGGATCCCACAGGACTGGTCCTGGGGAGTTGGAATGAAACTTTTCCTGTGGCCATGCCTTTGAGGGGATATTTGGAATGGCTTTCTGTACTTTGGAGGCACAAAAAGCTCTTGTCTAAATCCCTGTGCCATCCTGGAGACTCTCCTGCCTTTCCACAGGTTATATGTGGACAATTACTTACCCTTGGAATTGCAGCTGCTGCTGATGGCTCCTTTTTCCCAGAAAAAATAGGATTGAGGGAGAGTAGAGAAAGATGTGGTTTGGTTTTCAGGGAATAATCCCCCTCCCTGCGCCAGGATTTGACTAGTGAAGGGTCTGGCCAGGTTGAATTCTGTCCTTTTTTTTTTTGAGGAAGAGAAGAAATGGTTCTTCAGGTAAAATTGAAGAGATTTTTCACAGTTTCTATGTGGACAATTACTTACCCTTGGAATTGCAGCTGGTGCTGATGGCTCCTTTTTCCCAGGAAAATATAGGATTGAGGGAGAGTAGAGAAAGGTGTGGTTTGGTTTTCAGGGAATAATCCCCCTCCTTGCACCAGGATTTGACCAGTGAAGGGTCTGGCCAGGTGGAATTCTGTCCTTGCCATCCATGGCTTTTATTTTCTTTTTTTTTGAGGAGGAGAAGAAATGGTTCTTCAGGTAAAATTGAAGAGATTTTTCACAATTTCTTTCAGTTCAGTCCACAGTAGGATTTGGGCAACGTGTGCTGGAGGGGATCTGGGCTCGTGGAGCACTTGGGCAGATCTGAGCATCTCAGCTGCAGAAGGAAAGAAAATTCAGCCCTGCCAAGTCCTTGGTGTTGTTCACTTGGGGACTCAGGGACTGGAGTTGGCTCTTCATTCCCCAGCATGTCTAATTCTGGTCCCGTGGAAATAAAATAATTATTATTAGTTCCCATAATTCTGGTGTATTTCAGTCAGGTGGAAAAGAACAAGCAGTGATTTTTGACTGGTTTGACTGATGGATGCTAGGAAATAAAATATAACTTCTGCAAGAAAAGGATAAAAATAAGGAATAGGTTTGTTCTTCCTCATAGATTTCCAGGGTAGTTCAGAATCAATAACCTGGGGAAGTTTGGCACAGAAAACCTCAAGAGCAGACATTCTTTTTGTGTGGTTTTACTGCAGTCTAATAAAATAATTTGCTAATTAAGCTCTTTCTGGGTATCTTGTGGTGAGATGGCCACTACTGGTCTAAAAATTCAGCTGTTAAAACTCCTACAAGAGACACTCTCGAGGTGTTCAGATCCAGGGGAAAGTTGTCTGAGGAATGTGCTTAGTGTGGCTTCTTCCTCAATGAGTATTTTGTTCCCTTTTCTTCTCTCAAAGTTCAGGACCTGCTTAAGGGGCTAAAAACTTGAATTTTTATTTGACATATTCAGCCCTTTCCTTCCCTTGACATGGTGCCACCGTCACAAATGAAGTAGAACATCTTCAGATCCTTCAGTGTGAAGTAAAGCTCCAGTCTGTGCTGATTTTATATCCAAGGACAACAATATCCTCTCTGCTTCTGCTTCCTGGCGTGCTCAGAATTTGTGCATTTTGCAAGAAATGACAGAGTTATCTCAGCCTGCAGCTGAGAGCATCTCGCTAATATTAAGCTCTAGTTTGGGAGAGTGTCCCAAAAAACAAGACTTTGCAAAAAAAGAGGGATAANATCTTTAAGCCCAGTTCCCAGGGATAGAAGTATGGAAACTGTGCTCCAATAATAAGTTTGCCATTTTGTTTTATTTGCAGGATGACAACACTGAGTAATCACAGAACACTATTTACCAAATTAAACCAACAGCAGTGCCTGCAATTCAAAGAATTAATATATCCACACACTCCAAAACAAACCCCCAAACAAATCAGAGAGAATTCATTTGTTTGACAGCCATACAAACTGAATAATAAAGTGGAAAAACCCGAGTTTGGAGTTATTTGGCTGGGAATAATTGGAGAAAGGGAGAGAGAAGGTGCTGGGGGGGAGGACATGGAAAGGAAAAAACCAGTATTTTAAATGAAATTGCAGCTTAAATTGGTGCATTTGTACAGGATGAACTGCATGGGGTTACAGGTGTGGGGTTTTTTAATTCTTTGCAGTGGTTCCCAGCTCCTCCTTTCCATCACCTCTTTGATTTAGGCAGAAGGTGTCGATGAAGGGTTTTTCTTCTGTGTGAGACCAGGACTTTGTGTTTTGTGTTTCTGGAGTTCCTGGGCAGAGGGAGCAGTGAGGGATGAGCTGCACCCCTGGAACTCTTGAGGAGGTCTTGGGTTCCTCTCTGTTTTGAGGTGAACAAGTAGAAATTGGGCAGGCTGGTACAGCTTTGTTATTAAATCCATGTATTTCTGTGTGTTTTGGTGAGGAGGGGGAGTTGTGACCTCGTTGAAAAGCCAGGACACTGCACATGCTGAAATTGGAGTGAAATATTCTCTGTGTGCCTCATTTTCTGCATCATCTTCCTCCTACTAAATACAGATCCTGAATTTTATTCTTACTCAGGCTTAGGAAGGGAGGCCTTAGCACTTCTCTGGGTGCCTGAAGCCACACACGTGCACTAATTCCCACCTGGATTATTGCTCCCAATTTTCCAGGAGTGTTTTTTATCTGCTTGCATTTCATGAAGTTAAAATCCACTGGTGACTGGGTGGGCCAACATCAGCCACCCCCTCCAGAGCTTTTTGATGAGGACTTGCTTTAGAATCTTTGGTTGAAAACTTGGGACTTTCTTACATCAGTGTTTTTTTTATTTCTCATTTCTTTCATTTTGTATTTTTTTTCCCATTTGCTGTACTTAAAACTGGCATGACTCAACATTTTCCTCAAGTATTTATTAACCATACACATGAAGATTTAAAATATCCCGAGGCCTAAAGGTAGAATTATTTCACTCCTGCCTATTTTGGCGTTGGCATCCAAACAATTCAGTGAGTAGGACAAAAATCCTGACAGCTCCTCTTTAGGAAAGCCTGGGAGTGTTGCAGTCTGAGGTTAACTGGAGTAGCTTTTCTCTCCCCTGATTTTAATCAATGCCTCAGGGCATTGCATTTGGTTCAATCAAGCAGCAGACAAAATGCAAGGCACTGCCAACCCCCAAAGTCTGCACAGAGTTTCTTCATAAAATATGCATACAGAACACAGAGCTGTAATGATAATGATCCTCTCTAGGTTATTCCATAAAAGATTCAGCATTTTAGGGTCTGGAGGCTTTGATTTTGAGGGGTGGTTTTTTTTTTTTTGAAAGGAGTTCCAAGGATTTTCCTTTTGTATTTGTTTATTTTTAATGAACTTCCCATTAGCATATGAAAGTCAAATTAACATCCACTGTGCTGAGCACTCACTTTAGGTTTGTTTCTACTACTGGGACTTATTGAGCTGGGACAAATGTGTAATAAAGGCCTGCAGATGGCATTCTTGGTCAGCCTTTAAAGCCAGTCCTAGCTGCACAAGCAGCCTCCCTTTTTGTGCTGATGGGGGAGATTAATTGGAATTTCGGATGCTGCCTTTCCCCGTGCATGTGTTGCATGTGCTGCCCGGAATCCATTTGGGGCCCTGGCACTTCTGCAGAGCCTGGGGATGATAAGAAGTGCAGGGAGCTCTCCTGATAACCACTGAAGTGATTGCTGCTGCTGCCTGGGTCTGACACCGACATAATCTGGAGTTAAAGATGCATTCCCTGCTAAAGCCTGGAGCATGGAGGCAGAGGTGCTGCTCCAGTTCTTTTTTTTTCCCTGAAGAACAGGGTTTTTCAGGTAGCAGAAGGGTTATTTATAGGAATATATGGCTGGTTTCTGCTTGCACCCCCAAATTTCTGTGCTGGGAAATGCCAGAGTGAGGTGCAGGATTGTGCCTGGGAGCTGGGAATGTGGCAGCCATAGGATCACAGAGTTATTTTGGCTGGAGAAGACCTCCAGGACAAGTCCAGCCTTTGAGCAAACACCACAATTCCCCCCAAACCACATCACAAAGTACCCTGGGAGAGCAAATTCCACAGGAATTTTCCCCAAGTGCTCAATCTGTGGGACAGTGCTCAGTGGGACTGGTACTTAGGGAGGGTTTAAGGGAACAAACTGGGAAGTCAATGGTTTGGCCAAACATTTGAAAATTCTTTCTGGCAAAAAATATCAGAGCCTCCCACTTGCCATAGTTCAGCAGCTTCCAGGACCCCTCCCTGTCCTGTTTGCTTTCCAGTGATGATAACATGGACCCTGTTTCTCAACCTCACATTAGTGGGTTCAGCTTTATAACTAAAATCAAATTCCCAGTTGTCTGTAGATTAATTTCTGTGTGGTAGGAGCTATTTGGGTGTGTGTTTTGGGGGCTGGTTCCCAATTCCTTGGAATATCCTGGCTGCAGGGCTCTGTCCTGCTCTTTGATGTCCTCTTCCTGTGTTGTTTCTGTTTCTCAAGCCCAAGAAAATCTTTTTGATCAAACCTTTTGGTCTTTTCTACTTTTTACATGAAAGAACTGGGATTATCATCCAGGATCTTACCTTTGGGAAGAGTTAAAGTCACAACCACCACCCCATCCTTGGCCTGGACACAGCAAATGGGACCAGGGATTGAATCACAGCATTATGGAGTGGTTTGGGTTGGAAGGGATCTTCAGGATCACCCATTCCACCCCTGCCATGGCAGGGACACCTCCCACTGCCCCAGGCTGCTCCCAGCCCCAATGTCCAGCCTGGCCTTGGGCACTGCCAGGGATCCAGGGGCAGCCACAGCTGCTCTGGGCACCCTGTGCCAGGGCCTGCCCACCCTGCCAGGGAACAATTCCTGCCCAAAATCCCATCTAAACCTCCTCTCTGTCAGTTTGAAGCCACTCTGACTGTCCTGGCACTCCATCCCTTGTAAACAGTTTCTCTCCATCTTTCCTGTAACTCCTCCAAGAAAGTCATAATTAGGCCACCCCAAATTTTCCTCTCCAGGCTGATTTGATGGTCCTCCAGAAGAAAATGCAGTGCAGGGGACCTGCTCCCCACACCCCAACCTTGCCTCTTGCTGGAGGTTTCCTTTGCAGGAAGCCTCTAAAGTGTAATTATCCTATAAAACACCCCACAAGTCTGGCTGGGCCAGCTGGTGCCCACCAACAACAAACCCCAGGGGTGGAAATAAATCCCCCTTAACACAAGTGCAGAGGGAACCCGGAGCCCAGAGTGTGCTGCCTGCAGCCAGGAGGGGGGGACCTGCTGGTGCCAGGGAGCCACTCTGGAGAGATTTTAGCTGTGCCAGTCCATGGTTGGGTTTAGCTGTGCCAGCCCAAGGCTGGGTTTAGCTGTGCCAGCCCAAGGCTGGGTTTAGCTGTGTGCCAGTCCATGGCTGGGTTTAGCTGTGTGCCAGTCCATGGTTGGGTTTAGCTGTGCCAGTCCCTGGATGGGTTTAGCTGTGCCAGCCCATGGCTGGGTTTAGCTGTGCCAGTCCATGGCTGGGTTTAGCTGTGTGCCAGTCCAAAGCTGGGTTTAGCTGTGTGCCAGTCCAGGGCTGGGTTTAGCTGTGCCAGTCCAAAGCTGGGTTTAGCTGTGTGCCAGTCCATGGCTGGGTTTAGCTGTGTGCCAGTCCAAAGCTGGGTTTAGCTGTGTGCCAGTCCAGGGCTGGGTTTAGCTGTGCCTGTCCATGGCTGGGTTTAGCTGTGTCAGCCCATGGCTGGGTTTAGCTGTGTGCCAGCCCATGGCTGGGTTTAGCTGTGCCAGCCCAGGGCTGGGTTTAGCTGTGTGCCAGTCCATGGCTGGGTTTAGCTGTGCCAGCCCATGGCTGGGTTTAGCTGTGTGCCAGCTCATGGCTGGGTTTAGCTGTGCCCGTCCATGGCTGGGTTTAGCTGTGCCAGCCCAAGGCTGGGTTTAGCTGTGCCAGTCCATGGCTGGGTTTAGCTGTGCCAGCCCATGGCTGGATTTAGCTGTGTGCCAGTCCATGGCTGGGTTTAGCTGTGCCAGTCCAAGGCTGGGTTTAGCTGTGTGCCAGCCCAAGGCTGGGTTTAGCTGTGCCATCCCAAGGCTGGGTTTAGCTGTGTGCCAGCCCAAGGCTGGGTTTAGCTGTGCCATCCCAAGGCTGGGTTTAGCTGTGCCATCCCAAGGCTGGGTTTAGCTGTGCCAGCTTAGGGCTGGTTTTAGCTGTGCCATCCTAGGGCTGGGTTTAGCTGTGCCATCCCAAGGCTGGGTTTAGCTGTGCCAGCCCAGGGCTGGGTTTAGCTGTGCCAGCCCAAGGCTGGGTTTAGCTGTGCCAACCCAAGGCTGGGTTTAGCTGTGCCAGCCCAGGGCTGGGTTTAGCTGTGTGCCAGTCCATGGCTGGGTTTAGCTGTGCCAGCCCATGGCTGGTTTTAGCTGTGTGCCAGCCCGTGGCTGGGTTTAGGTGTGCCAGTCCATGGCTGGGTTTAGCTGTGCCAATCCATGGCTGGGTTTAGCTCTGTGCCAGTCCAAGGCTGGGTTTAGCTGTGCCAGCCCAGGGCTGGGTTTAGCTGTGCCAGCCCAAGGCTGGGTTTAGCTGTGCCAGCCCATGGCTGGGTTTAGCTGTGTGCCAGTCCATGGCTGGGTTTAGCTGTGTGCCAGTCCATGGCTGGATTTAGCTGTGCCAGCCCAAGGCTGGGTTCAGCTGTGCCAGTCCATGGCTGGGTTTAGCTGTGCCAGCCCTTGGCTGGGTTTAGCTGTGCCAGTCCATGGCTGGGTTTAGCTGTGCCAGCCCTTGGCTGGGTTTAGCTGTGCCAGCCCATGGCTGGGTTTAGCTGTGCCAGTCCATGGCTGGGTTTAGCTGTGCCAGTCCATGGCTGGGTTTAGCTGTGCCAGTCCAAGGCTGGGTTTAGCTGTGTGCCAGTCCATGGCTGGGTTTAGCTGTGTGCCAGCCCATGGCTGGGTTTAGCTGTGTGCCAGTCCATGTCTGCTTTAGCTGTGTGCCAGCCCAAGGCTGGGTTTAGCTGTGCCAGCCCAGGGCTGGGTTAACTCCCTGGGCTCTGGGATGGGTCCCTCCCGTCCCTCCCCACTGACCCAGGTCCCTGTCTTGGTGTCAGGGACAGGGGAAGGGGCCCGGAGGCTCCAAGGCCCCCCCCCCCCCCCCCCCCCCCCCCCCCC
>JACBWW010001542.1:0-12730 GCA_020086605.1 Lanius collurio
AAAATAAAAGGTATCTATACACTAGCATGTAAAAATATACAGAAGAAAATGTAACTAAATACTCAGAGTTGAGTACTATACAGAATACCTTTGTATTTAACAATACAAATATCCTGTCTGAAAGTCACATACAAAGAGTCCAAATTATTCTGGGTGAATATTTTTGCAGGGTCATAAGGGAAAAGAGTGCTAGATCTTATTCCTACAGGAAACAGACATATGCATAGATGTTATGTTACCTAGCAACATAGGGCCCTATCTGCTATTTACTCTATTTCTCTGATCTTACAATAGTCAATGGGGGAAATATGACACACTTTAGGTGTACTAAGTCCTTAATCTCTGGTTCAACAGGTCAAGAAACAAATGAGAAATGTGTAGTTGTATATTTGGTTCTGGATAAATATTATGAAAGGCTTACCTCCCTAAGCATGGCAAGAAAAGTCCCCCTTATTAGCTAGTATTTCACGAGTCAAAAATGTGTTAAAGTCTTTACAGATTACATGAGAAAGAAAACAAAAGTCAAAACAAAAATAATTTTCAAACTTACAACCCCATCAGTTGTAATTACAGCCACTAATTTACAAAAGGTTCTACTGAAGCGACAGTATGGGATAATAATATCCTTTTTTCATTCTTCCAATACAACGAGTATCATAGGGAACACACTTGTAAGAAAAGCTATTAATGTCAGGAAACTTCTCAGAGAGTCCTAACAGTCACAATTAGGAAAAAATGTGCCTACATTTTTTCTTTCATAGATACAGGGATGCTGCCATAGCTCTGACATTGCACAGGTTTCTAAGCAAAGATCAATCACTAACCTGTAAGAAGAGAGTACAAAAAGGTTATGATCCAAAACTTTTTCAAATGAAGCCTTTTCTGTTCGTTGACTGGGGCACACTCGGTGTAGAGTTTCAGGAAATTCTGATTTCTACATTCCCGTGTGTTGTATCTGTGGGTGTGTTCTGGATATGAGGTTTTTTTTTTCATGATGAAAAAGAGGATCAATCCCTCTGTTATTTTGGATTTCCCAGGGATACTGACGTGCTTTTGTGGACTTTCAGAGAATCTTGGAAGCTGTCTAATCTTATGCAAACTGGAAAATTTTTCATAGGCAAAGACTTCAGACTAACTGTAGAATTTACTATTCATGGAAAAATACAATGACTTTGTGTGTATGGTGTGAGTTTAGGGCTTGATCTTCTATCCATATGAGTCTTCTGTTTAGGATCATTTTTTATTGCTACTGCTGAACATAACAGTCTAGAGGGTGATCTGGTTGTTCCTCAGATATCAGTCAGACAACATAATGACACATGTTTAATCAGCAGAAGGGTTAAAATATAACAGCTACACTGGGCTGTTTAGGGTCTTTAATCTTTCCCAAGGCACTATAGTAAGTACTGGTGTACTTTATGGCATTGTGTACAAGAAGTGCAGCAAACCTCATCTGAAGCTGAAAATACATTATGTGGTTCAAGTGCCTGAGAAGAAATGGGGCTCACTGAACTCGAGGACTACCTGAGGAATAAATCACTACTCAGGCTTCAGAAAGGACAACAACTAGCACTAAAAGGTTTGCAAAAACTTTAATAGGAAAGCAGAGCAGCTTTGTCACTTTGGTAGATGATGCTGAACACCAAGAGAAAATGGGTTATTCTTGAAACCAGCAAAAGCACTGAACCAGACCAGTAGCCAAAACTGGCTCCCTACCTCATGAAAACAAAGTATATATTCACTTAAATAATTTCCCTTGAGGTTAAAAAAGTAAAACTTTTGAATATTTCTTTTCCAAAGAAGACAGAATGTTTTTTTTCTCTATTTGTAATCTTTTGTAGTCTAATTCTTGTGTGTGTTTCTACCTACAATTCAAACCAAAATAATTTTTGAAAGAAAATTTAAACTTTTCATTGAGAAGTTTCACGCTAGGATTGTAAGGTTTAGAAATTTGATCCTCAAACATCTCTTTATTTCCTCTAAATTAAATACTGCGTGAATCAAGAAAATTAATTATTTCTGTTGTTAAGTTGGTGTTTTCTAATGGAAAGTCCTTAGGAATCTTATTTCCCAAGTGGAACCAGTCATGAGACACTAAGCTTCTGCCTCTGGCACACTGTTTGCAGGGGATTTCTGGCAATGATATCAGACTTCTATCACTGCTGCTGTCTTGTTGAGTGTAAACCTTAAGAACTCAATAAGCAAAACAATAAAACTACTGAAAATGGCTAATACCTGCATCGTAGGCCTTCACTGACTTGCCTGTTAACTGTAATGTCTTCCCTATTCCTTTTCTTTCTTTCTTGTTATCATGTCTTACCTCCCTCATCAGTGCAAAAAAACAAGGAAAGTAATTCTGCCTGGTATCGAATGTCTTTGATTCATATTAAATTGAGGAGAATGAGTTCACTCAGCAACCTTCCTGAACAGCTGTTGAAGTGACACAGAGGTCCTGTGTACTTTGGAGAGTCAAGCTATTGATGTAGCTGCAGTTTCCCAGCTCATTTTCTGACAAGGAAATTTTCAGATCAGGAGAAGCAGTGGCAATGAGATCTTGCTTTGCTGTGCCTCTGCAGCTCCATCAATGCCTGCAATCAGGGCAATTTATGTCTGCAAAACCTAAGGCCAAGTGACAATACTTTGGTTCTTCTTCCCTGCTGTGGAGTTATGCAGACCTAAAGAGTAAGTCTCCTGGCATTTTTTGTGTTAATTAAAAGAAAAAGAAAAAAAAAAAGAAAAAAAGGAACATCTCCACAGTGTGTAAGATATGATACATTATTTCTTAAAATACAAAAGTGCAAAGTTTTTCTTGGCAACTTTGACCCCTTTTTTAAAATTCAGAACAGTGTTTTATGTATCATGTTTCCTTTTTTTAAGTGTTCTGGATTACTGCTGCAAAAATGCATCCTGTAGTACTGTCTTACTAATTGGTAGCCCAGGAGGAACTGAAAGAAGCAGTTTAACAAAAGCAATCAAAATCCCTATAATCCAGGAAATAGAAGGGGAAAGAACTCAAAACAAATACAATTAAGAATCCACAGCGGCAATTAGAGAAGATGACAATAAAAGGCAAGAATTCTGAGTATCTGTATCAGTGTAGTAGGCCTAAATTGTAATCAGCTGTCCTAGTATATTTTAATTTTTTTCAGTTAAACACTTTGCTAAATTGTTAATACATTAGGGGGATAGGACCTTTCAGAAAGTCATTTCTTTTTTCTCAATTATTTCACAAAGAGACTATTATGTAGAGTGGACAGTTAATTAAAAATAATTGAAAATCACATATAGTTCTCAGGAATTATGAAGTTAAAAAGAAAATAAGCTCTGGTTATTCTGCAAATTGAGAAACGTAACCTTACCCTGAGTTACAGTGATGTGGTCAATTCTTACAATATGATGAATTATCATTCAATGTTTCAGATAAAGATCAGTTGGTAAACTTTTTTAATTTTACAGTTTTACTGAGCAACATTTACCAGTCTTGCAAATAAAATCAATATTGTCTGTGCAGTTAGTTGGAAAAGTTAGGAGTAGATGAATCCATGTTCAGTCCCAGCTAGTGAAGATAATATTTTGTGGATATTGGCTTCTTACTACCACTGTTACCAATATTGATCTTGGCTAACCACTGCAGTACATTGAAATCAATTCAGCTACTTTCCTTGGAGTCACCTAAAACTAGAGCACTCCATTGTTGAATCAAGTCCATTGACTTGAAATAGCTTTATTTGCAGTGCAATGTTAAAAAGACACAGAGAGAGCACTTGAATGCTAACAAAACACAGAGACAAATAGGGGCATTCCCCCTTCTCATGGCTCAGAAGCACACACAAAAAGAATCTTGTGGGGTTTGTGCAGGAAGTAACAGGATCTGAAAAAAAAGAAAAAATCCTTTCCTCTATGTAGTTTCCTTTACATCCCAAAGGCAGAGAGTGTGGGAATATGTGGGTCTGCATATAAACTGATTTAACTGCAGAAGTATCATCATTAACCTGAACCAGCCCTGGCTGGTGTTGGGTTTGGTGTGACTCGGTGAAATAGATGTGCTCTTTTACTGGAGGCTCCTCATACCCAAACACAGACTATTTTGTAGATAAAGATCTAAAACATCCTGTGTGTGAGCATCCAGTGAGTATAGGTTGTCATGAACTTAGAAGTCATCAAGCATGACCACCATATGTCCTATCTCTGTTCATTAGACTAGTTTGAATGTTGCTGCTGTTTGTGGGATTTATCAGTAATAAGAGTAATGACTGTTAAGGAATCATAGAAAAACTTTTGCTTGGACTGGTTTAGCTCTTAGACAGTTTATGCATTTGATTGTCTGTACTGTCTTCCATATTTTGCAAGTGAATCAAGCTGTCAGATAAGAGAGATAGCCCTAAGTCCCTACTTATGTGCCCAGAAGTAACATCATACATTTAATTCTAGTAAAGCAATAGGAATCTGCCTCCACTAAAATCTGATAGTGATAGTTGATACATCTCCTTATAGAAAACATGTCATTTTGGACAATTAGGATTTAATCTAAGGTAGAGTTTAGGGACTATGGTTTGTACTATTTTATTTTTTAACCTATATGTATTTGTATCATATTTTTCATTATTATGAATTTGCATACATAAACTATTTGAATATACATATGTATATGTAAATAAATGCAAAAATAAAATGTATACATAGATGTATTTAGCTATATATATGCATATACAAAAGAGAATTTGGTGAGTTGCTGTGTGGCCTACTAACAAATATATTTGGTTGCTTTGTTCCTCAAATAGCAGAGTTTATTTTGTTCTGCTGTGCCAAGAGTCTTCCTTCATTCACTAATCCACCTTTATCTGTGTCTTAAATCCAACAGGATGTCGAGAATATTGTACTTATTGAAATTATGCGGACTACAGATTTAAACAACCAGAAAAAAAAAAAAAGAAAACATAACCCTCTTGGATAAAACCAGCCTTCCTTTTCTGGTTGTTTTTTTGGTTTTGTTTTTTTTTTTTTTATTTAATTGTCCCACTTGAGTGGCTGTTAAACATCCTGTTCTTAGTGAATCAAAATTAGTTAATACTTTTGGAGTGGGATCTTTAATCTTTCCGATCTCAAAACTACAACTTACCTTCTTCTACAGTATACATAAAAGATACCAAAGCACCTCTGATTTCTTAGGATGACTTTCACTGCAGCTCAAAGCAAGGTGCTTTCCTAAACAGAATCTTATTAAACTGGTCTGCTTGTACAAATCTTTGTTTTAACACCAGTTTTTTCAGGCTATATACATTCTTCCACTCTTCTAGGGTCCACTTTCTCTTTCTAGGGTCCTTGGGTTAGGTCATGACTATCAAAGCACATCCATCCCCTGAGTCTTAAAGTGATTGGCTGTCTTCCTGACCTGGAGCAGTTTGTGTCTCTTACTCTGTCCTGGGATGTTCACTGCCAGTAAAGGGAATGAGATCTCTTAATGTCGAAGTTGTATTCAGAGTAAGGATCAAGTCTACAAGATGTCATTGGGCTGCAAAAATATTTAACAAAACTCCAAGTAATTTTAATTTCTAGCTTGATACCATTGAGATGTGGTATTTTGCCTGCTTCTTGCAAGTGCTAAACCATAATTAACTTGTATATTGATAACTGCCAAATTATTTTGATTATATCTGATGAGATAATGTTGTTTAGCTTTGTTATTTGCATATTTATTTTAACCAGAGACATCAAAGTTACTTTATATCTGTTGTCAAACTGAGAGGAATACAGACTTCTATGCAGATAAACAGATAGGATTCCTATCCTGCTAGCAAGTATGTTTTGTTTTTACTGTTAACTGTATTTTTCCCAGGCAATATTGTTACTAGGAAGTCCTTGAAAATATTTTTCTTTTGCACATTTTAATCTTTAAAAAAGAATTAAATTAATTGTTCTAGACAGAGAAGACAGTCGATTTATATCTGTGCAGCAAAAAATTAATAAATAGCATATAGTTCTTTCTAATATTATCCCCCTAATCAATCCAGTTCTTGTCCTGAAAACACTGCTAAAGGCACTGCCTAAGTTATATGTCATTTTCTTTACATATGGGTGAGCAACACAAAGCTTCATGTGTTTAAAATCTTATTAAGTTAATATTATTGTCCCAAACCCTATTACCTTTTATATTGCTGTTGTTTGTTTTTCTCTCCCTCCTCTGCTCCTTTCCTCTTTCCTCCTCTGTCTTCTCTCCTCTCTGGTTTTCTCCCTCTTTCACACACCTACTCACTTTCTCTCCTTAACAGACAGAAGGTCATGAGAAGAGGAAAAGCAAAAAAGCTTCCGCCCAGTCAAAGTCTGTGCCCTGTGATTTGATTTTTAGTTTATTTTTCATGTACATTTTTGGTTCATTTTTTTATACTATCAATATTATTTTAGCAATCAGTTATGCCAAATGCTTAAAAAGAAAATGAAGGACTTATTTTGCAGTATTTTACATCTTGGATTCAACTTGTTTATCTTTGGATTATAGGAGAAAGTACATGTTGAAATGATATTAGAATTATCTTAACATCTGAAACACAAAAAGAAAAGAGTGTATACTGCATTTAAATACACTAAAAAAATATTTAATAGGCAAATATAGAATTAGCAATTTATGCAACAAATACAGAGGTCAAAATCCTACTGTGCATTTCTCTCAGAAAAGTTCTGTTTTAGCAATTATTCTGACTTTAGTTTTCAAACTCCTGCTTGAACTGAAGATGGCATCACCAAGCCAAAAATGTCCTACAAACCTTTCTCCATGTTGTTCAGAAATTTAAAAAAAATCCAAACCCACCAAGACTTCATAGAGCTCCATATTTATTTGACTCTGCAAAGTACTGAACATCTCTATTTTCCCAAGAACTCTCTGGGAATTGTGAATATTTTATGTCTTTTGGAATCAGCTTTCATATAATTATGCTACAAAACCAACTCTGCTGGACCCAAAAGAAAACCTCAGACCAAACCTAGAAACAAAAATCCAAACAAGGATGTTTAAAAACTTGGAAACAGTTTCAAGAAACTACAACGTTGTTTTGAGTTGAGGAAAGAAGGGTTAAGTGAATTACTAAAAAGGCCTAACATTTATTACATCTGTCAAGTAGGAAAAGGAAGGATACACGACTATTGCTAAAGAGAAGCAGCTATGACCAAAAGATCCTGCTTTGGACCTAGAAACCACTTCAAACCAGCCTTGGGGCTTCAACTTGAGCCAGGGACTCCGGGAGCATGTGCAAGGAAGCAAAGTGAAAATCAAGACTTCTTTCTTCATCTGAAGAAGACTTCTTACTTCCTCCCAGAGACCCTGGCACGAGGCACTGCGCAAGCGCAAGCCCTATGGAAATGACTTTGGGCTCATTGTAATATGAAGTGGGGCTAGGCAGGGCTAGGGAATGGATGTGTAAAGGTGCCTTGGGAAGCTTAATGAATATGCAGCTTGTAACTCGATATATGCCAAGGCAAATGGCCTGGTGAGTGTGCAAGCATTTGGGGGAACAATCCACATGCACCCCAGCGCTGGAATAAACATCCCTGCTTTATTGCTTATTTCAGTAGTGGGGTCTTTTCCACGTATCAGTTTGGGGGTTGTATTTACCACTTACAGAACTTGCATTTTTAAAAGGATGTTTGGAATATAAAATCTGTGGTTGTGTATGTTTATAAGAGCAAATGGATAGATAAAATTACCAGGTTTAAACTCTTATCAGTAGCACATCTAGACTGTTTCGATATTTTCAAGAGAGCTTGTTCCAAGATTTCCTAAGGCCACCTAAGTGCTATGCAAATAAGTGTTATTGCCCTGAACTAGATGCAAAGATCAAAATCACTTTTTAAATGTCAATGAAATAAACATCACATATCTTCTCCTGATTTAATGATTAGGTCTGTGAGCAGGTATGAGGAAGTGATATAAATTTTTAGCTCTTTTTCAAGTTGTCTCTGACTTCCAAATAAGCTTGTATGCTTGTTCTTTGGTTTCATTCTGACATATGCAAGTCTCAAATCTTGGAGTAAGGGGACATGACAATAAAAAAAAACATTCATTTTAATGGTCTATTTTTTGGAAAATTCACATTAGTGTAGGAGTTAACTATAGCTATGATGATGTAGGTAAGCTTGAGTAGTGGTCCCCTGGGAATTTCATGAAGCAAGGTGCAAAGTTCTGCAGCTGGGTTGGGGCAATCTCCAGTATCAACACAGGCTGGGGATGAACAGATGGAGAGCAGCCCTGCCAAGAAGGACTTGAGGGTGCTGGTGGATGAGAGGCTGGACATGACCCAACCAAACATGTCCTGGGCTGCATTCAAAGCAATGTGGCCAGCAGGACCAAGGCGGGAATTCTGCCCCTCTACTCTGGTCTGATGAGACTCCACTTGGAGTGCTGCATTCATCTCTGGGGTCCCCAACATAAGAAAAGACACCTCTCTTATGAGAAAATATTGAAAAAGTTGAGGTTATTCAATCTGGAGAAGAGAAGGCTCTGGGGTGACCTTGTTGTGGCCTTTCAGTACATAGAGAGGGCTGATAAGAAAGCTGGAGAGGGACTTTTTACAAGGACACGTAGTGATAAGATATTCCAAGGAGTAATGACTTTCAGCTGAAAGAGGGTAGATTCAGACTGAATATTAGTAAGAACTTCTTTACTGTGAGAGTGTTAAAGCATTGAAACAGGGAAGCTGTTGCCCAGAGAAGCTGTGAATGTCTGGAAGTGTTCAAGGCCAGGTTGGATGGGGGCCTTGAGCAGCCCTGTTTAATGGAAGATGTCCCTCTCCATGGCAAGGGTGTTGGCACTAGGTGTTCTTTAAGGTGCCTCCCGACCTAAACCCTTCTCTGATTCTATGATCTAACATGGTTTTGTAATAAATTCTAATTTTCAGGGGTTTTACACATTTTTAACCTGAAACTGTTGGTCTATTATTTTTTATCAATATGTTGGAGTAGATATTTGGAAAATAAAAGCACACTATAAAAAAAAAGTCAAGAATTTCTAGTCTGCTGAAGAAAAATTTGAAACTTATCCAGGAGGCCAGCCTGAGCAATGTTTTGCCTTTTAGCTTCTTTGTGAAACCTTGAGAGCTTCTAAGCCATAGAAAAAATCCCATTAGATCTACTGTGCTAGGTGGTAATAGCTAAATTATAGGTTTGTATTACATGCAGACTGGACAGAGAGACCCTAATAAACATTGTACTATATTGGATAAATTGTCCATCTAACTGCATATCCTTTTCCTCACAGTGACCAATATTAATTAAGGTGGTTTTTTGCAGCACCAAGGAGGTGTAGCTTGACAGCTTAAAGGAACAATTGAAAGATTGGCTTATTTTTTGTCCCCTGTCCTTTGTGTGATTTTTTGTTGCTGCTGCTGCTTAAGCAGATTACACATTGGATGCTTCCACACGAATTTACTAAAAGGCTGGCATTTTAGTGGTTTATCTATTTATTAATCATTTTTTAATTAAGAAAAAGAACACATTCATCTCTTAAAAAGTAGCTGGAATCTCCTAGCAACAGCAATGTCATTAAGATGTAGTTTCTCATTTTTTTAAATCATTATTCTTTTAAATATCCTTGACTCCTTAGAGTGTCTGAATTTAAACACTACTTTGTCATAAGATTGAGATCTTAAAAAAGATTGATTTCTTTGATATAGACATGATTATGCTACCTTATAAAATATATAATATTTCAAATGTTTGTAATAAACAGTGTATGAAAGAAAATACTCCTAAAAAATCACAGAAAATCATCAATTCAATGAGTTTTGTAATAATTGGGAAAATTGCTTCCCAAGCATAATTTTAATGAGTCAAGATTCAGAACAATAAAGCTACTGATACACATAATATAATCAATAAAATCCAACTTTTATAACAGTCATCAACATAGCACTCTTTCGTTTCACCCTTCATTTCTCTCTGATATGTTGGTAGAGCTGTAAAAGAGAAAATAAATGAAAAGCCCTCTGCAATACTGAAAGGTAAGAAATAACAGTGTAATGTTCCTCTTGTATACTTATCCTTTCAAAGGAAATTTTGAAGATACAATACAATGACTTCTGTTTATTCTACTTTAAAAAATTATTTGCTATTTTTATATTGAATAACTTACTACACCTAGATAACTTTGTTCAACTCTTCTTGAAATACAGTAGAAAGCAAAAATATTTCAATGTTCTTTTTGTTTAAAAGTGACTGAAAAACCCAGGCTTTTCAAAAAAAATAGAGTGGGTCTATACTTTTAATATTATTTTTATAAACATTTTCTTGATATCAGTTAATCTCTTGAATGACATTAACCACATCTAGATATAGCCATTAAAAGGAAGCTAGTTTTTGTGCAAATTGATGTAAACAGCTAAGGGTCTTTGAAATAAAGTGTCACAAATAATGCTTTCCCAACACAATTTATTCTATTTGTTTTGAACATATTTTAGTACAACCTGAAAGGTTAATATCTCTCGCCTGACTCTAAAGATGCCTTGGTGAGCACCTCAGAGAGAATGTTAAAAGTTAAAGCTATTGCCAGACTGCTGAAGTGTTCTGTCTTAGATTTACTTCAGTTTGACTTTTAAAAGCTAAGTTTGAAAACAGCAAAATATTTTATTTAAATTATTTAAATATGTAATTGCTACAAGAATATTTTGCAGTCTCTCTGCACTTTGCTTCTGAAAAAGGGGGATAGAAACTATAGTAATTAAGAAAAAAAAGGTTTAATCTAAACTTCTCTTTTTTTTCATAGCCTGGCAATGACTTAAAAAGAGATAAATTAATTGTTCAGAGAAATGTATATCTACCCTTCAATCTCTTTAGATTTTCAGAAATCCACCAAAAGAAGGAGCTGTTACTCTGACTTCTCAGACAAAAGGCCTTATATTCTCAGCTCTTTGTTTTGGTTTTCTTTACCTTCAGTTGACCTTCTATGATTAGAATGAAAGTATACAAGTTATTGAGTCAGTCTGCAATAATTGAGCTTTCATGATGAGTGTCACAGGGAAGGAAAATGAAGAAGCCTGTCAAGCAGAAAGGAAGTGGGCTTTTCAGCACTGACCCCATGTGACCTCCTGCAGGTATTTCCCAAGTGTGGTGCTGGGGTCCTTTAGCATGCTGTTCCACATCCATAGAGAGGGCAGCACTACTATATTTTTGTGGTGCTACTCACTGCCAGGTGCTACAAAAATAAAGAAGTGCAGTGGTTTGATTGCTGGAGGGGTGTGTTTGGACTGAGGGATCTCTGTGCTGCCTTCACAGAAGGGTTAGGCCTCTTAATTTCTCTTGGAATTAATATACCTTTGTAAAGATTCCTCAGATGTCTGGTGGCATGAACCATTTGTGTGCAGCAGAGCAGGTTAATGATGCCTGCTGACTTGACCAAGCCTCACTGATGTGGTTCTGCAGTGCAAATGCTGCACTCTGTGCACCAAACAAATTATCTGTTTGAGAGCCAAGCATATGAATCCCAGGTCACACATATCCTACAGCACCACATAATACAGACCTAGTCTAGAGTGTATGATTTTTTTTTCCCAGTTATAAATATTGAAACTACAGAATGTAAATAAATATTCATGTGAATGAAGGTAAAACAGTAAAATTAAACTTTATTTGAGTAATGTGATAAATTATGCTGATTTTCCTTCGCTTCTCCAACAGAAAGTACACCAAAAAAATCCTTGTATATCCAAGTAAGCAAGGAACTTCCATTCAAAGGAGAGAGTACAAGCCTAGTTAATAAGCAGTGGCCCAATTCTTACTGCAAGTATGACAAGCAAACATGAAATAAACTATTTTAAAGTAACTTCTGCAGAAGTTATGACAAATTCAAGAATTTAAATATCTATGTAGTTTATGGAGTGAGTATAGATGTTGCTTAAATAAAAGTCTTACTGACAAAGCAGTGACCTATTACACCCATAAAACTGAAAAAGATTAAAGATGGCATATTTGGTATTTGTTTGCCTAGAATCTGAACATAAACATTACTATTTGTGAAATACTACATTTTGTGGTATTAGTAATGGCATTACCAACAACAAAGTCTGAGCACTTGGACACAGGTATATAAACTGTACATTTAAACATAATCTGTAACTGCAAGAGACAAAAGGAGACTTCTGTGATGTAACTATGCAAACAGGGTGCAATAAAATTCATGTATAAGGCATAAACTGAAGAATATAAACAGTAGTTATAGAACAGGCAGGAAACATGACTGGGAAAATGAACAAGTTCTGCTCTTGGAAATAAGACAATCTGTATTGGAAACAGATGAGATTCACTCTTTCTTTTGGGGAGTTTGTGAGGATCATAAAAATACCATGGACACACAAAAAAAAGAAAGAAAGATGCATGACCCTTGGCTTTGGTCCCATCTTACTCCTTCAAAAAGATCTCAAAACTGACCTCAAACCTGAGTGCAGCCATCCCTGCTGACTACATGGCATCAGCTCTCTGGTATTGAATACACACAGCTCCTGTAGGAGATAGTTGTTAAGAGCCACTTGAATATGCAATAATTATAACTAATAATGTATAAGAACTTACCATTGGAAAATGTGTGTTGTTCATGAATGCCAGTCTAGTAAAACACTAGATAGTATTTTTGTCAGAGGCCACTTTGATATTGGCCTTATTTCTCTTTTAAATACTCCCATCACCATCACATCTAACTCCCCAATATATGCGTGCCACAATATCCATACATACACACATATATTCAGTT
>JACBWW010001543.1:0-12723 GCA_020086605.1 Lanius collurio
AGGGAATCCCCTGGATCCAGTCAGGGAATCCCCTGGATCCAGTCAGGAAATTCCCTGGATCCAGTCAGGAAATCCCCTGGATCCAGTCAGGAAATCCCCTGGATCCAAGTCAGGAAATTCCCTGGATCCAGTCAGGGAATCCCCTGGATCCAGTCAGGGAATTCCCTGGATCCAGTCAGGAAATCCCCTGGATCCAGGTCAGGAAACCCCTGGATCCAGTCAGGAAATCCCCTGGATCCAGTCAGGGAATCCCCTGGATCCAGTCAGGAAATCCCCTGGATCCAGTCAGGGAATCCCCTGGATCCAGTCAGGAAATTCTCTGGATCCAGTCAGGAAATCCCCTGGATCCAGTCAGGAAATTCTCTGGATCCAGTCAGGAAATTCCCTGATTTTTGCTGAGCTCAGAGGAGAAAATCAGGATTTTCAGGGGGGGATTTTGAGTTTTTCTGGGAATTCTTTGGGATTCCCAGGTTCCTGGGAGGTTCCTGCTGGTGGGAATGGGATCCAAGAGGGGGAAGAGCTGCAGGGTCTGTACAGAAATGTCATTTTTACACTATCTACAACCAGGGATTGGGCGTTGGGAGGGAGAAATTCCGGCTATTCCATGAAAAATCCTGGAAAAAACCTGTAGAATTCCCTAAATTCCAGCTTCAGGAGGAGGATTATTTGTATTTTTTCAGGATTTCGTGGTGGTTTCTCCAGAGAATTCCATGATTTTTACAAGGAAAAATCAACCCAGAGCAAGATTTGAGGGAGTTTTTTGGTGTTTTGGGCTTTTTTTTTTAGTGAACTCCTGGATTTTTTTTCCCCCTGGTTCCTAAAAAAAAATAAAATCCAAGGAATTTCAGCTCCTCCTTTCCAGCTCTGCTCCAGAAAAAACCAAAAATTAAGGAAAAGCTCCCGAAAAAAATAATAAAAATAAAAAACCCCAACTATTAAATAATTTAATATACAAGTGGTAAAAAGCTCTGTACATTGTCCCTAATGTACACCCGGGATTGCAGGGAGACAATTCCAATTTCCACTGGGAATTTGGGAATTCTGGCAGCAGGAAGAGCCCTCTGGAAGCTGAGATCAAGCTCAGAGCCCCCAAACTGGCAATTCCAGGGGGGATTTTCCCGTTTTTTATGGATCTTGCTCCGATGGAAGATGGAAAATTGGGAATTTTGGGGGAATTCTGATTCTTCCACGTCATCTTCAGGGGGTTGGGAAAGGCTCCTGTCCCACAGGAAGTGGAGAATTCCCTGGAAAACTCCCTGGAGAATTCCCAAAGCTCAGCCCCACCCACAGCTCTCCAGAATTGGGAATTTTTTCTTTAATCCCATTTTTTTTTCCTGGTTTTGCCCCAAATTTTTAGGATGGGGCTGCTCTGGAAGTGTCCAAATCCAGCTGGGAGCAGCCTGGGATAGGGGAAGTGTCCCTGCCCCTGGGATTGGGATGATCCTGAGGCCATTCCAGCTCCAAATTTGGGAATCTGATCCCAAAATTTCAAGCTGGAGCTGATTTGGGTCTGAAATCCCAAAATATTCCAGAGTTGGAAGGGACCCAACAGGCTCAGGTTGGATGGGAAGGGAAAGTTTGGATCTCCTGAGTGAGATTTGGGAATTTCAGCCTTTCCCAGGCCAGGAAAATTCCAAGGAAAAACAATGTAAGGTTTCAAATCGGAGTTGTTGCATCCCAGTGGGAATAAAAACTGGGAATTTGCTTCCCAACAAACCCAAAAATGGGGAAAATTCCCCCAATTTTCCATGGGGATCAACATTCCTGATCCAAATCCAGGGATCCCACAACTCCTGGGATGGTTCTGTCCCAGTAGGATCCCAAATATCCCCCAAAAAACCCCAAAAAGGGGATCCAGGGAAGGTGGAAAATTCCTGGATTTGGGAATCTCTTTGGGATTTCTTCCCTGGGTTTTCCTTAATCCTGAGGAAAAATCCCAATCATGAATAAAAACTCCTAATCCCAAAAATTTCCAAGGATATCCAGGTCCTTTGGAGTTTTCCAGGAGGAGCTTTGGGACCAGGATTTCCCTTGGAAAAGATCTGGAAAACTCCAATTTTTTTGGGAATGGGCCAAAAAAACCCTCAAACCCTGGAATGACTTCCAGAGGGAAAAAATTGAGGGATTTGTGTGGAAAAAATTCCCAGTGAGCTACTCTGGGAGAAGGAAAACCAACTGGAATAAGGGAATTTTAAGGGAATTTTAAGGGCATTTTAAGGGCATTTTAAGGGCATTTTAAGGGCATTTTAAGGGAATTTTAAGGGCATTTTAAGGGCATTTTAAGGGCATTTTAAGGGCATTTTAAGGGAATTTTAAGGGCATTTTAAGGTTCCTTCCAAATCCAGCTGGGATTAAAGATTCCCAAAAAGCTCTGGAAGTTGGAGGGTTTCAGTTTTCCTCTCTCCAAGAATTCCAAATTCATTTTCCAGAATTCTGGAGAATTTCCAACAGGGAAAAAGAGCTTTTTTTCCACCCCAGGCACTGCTGGAATCCTGGAAAATCTTCCAGCTCTTTCCTGGGATTCCCCATTCCCAGATTTCTGGGAAAATCCCCCAAAAAATGGGGTAAAGCAGGGAATTTAACCTGGAAAAACCCAGAAAAGGGAATTTTGTGGCCAGGGCAAGGCTGGAATTTCATCCCAAATTTTCTTCCCTGGGATTCCCCATTCCCAGATTTCTGGGAGAACTCAGATGGAAAATCCCCCCCAAAAAATGGGGTAAACCAGGGAATTTAACCTGAAAAAGGGAATTTTGTGGCCAGGGCAAGGCTGGAATTTCCTCCCAACCCTCCAGATTAGGCTGGGTCTGGATTTAACCCCAGCTTTAAACCCAGCTTTGGAAATCCTTTAAGGCACAGGTGCCTTCAGGCTGGGAAAAATTTGGGATGAGCAGGAAAATTCCTGCTTTTTCCCAATCCCAAAGGCCTGCAGAGAGCTGGGGGGGGTGGGAGAGAGACCCCAGGGTTATCCCAAAATTCCTCCTGCCCTCTGGGAATTCTGGAGCAGCCTCCAATCCATCATTTCCTCATCCCATTATCCCCAAGGAGATCCCAAAATTCCTCCTGCCCTCTGGGAATTCTGGAGCAGCCTCCAATCCATCATTTCCTCATCCCATTATCCCCAAGGGTTATCCCAAAATTCCTCCTGCCCTCTGGGAATTCTGGAGCAGCCTCCAATCCATCATTTCCTCATCCCATTATCCCCAAGGATATCCCAAAATTCCTCCTGCCCTCTGGGAATTCTGGAGCAGCCTCCAATCCATCATTTCCTCATCCCATTATCCCCAAGGATTTGGCTGCATCTGGAATTTCCCCCCCTACAATTCCAAGCCCCCTCCTCATTTCCTGGGAGTTCTCAACCCACAAGAATTCCCACCAGGATCAAATTTTGGGATTCAGGAGCCCCTCACTTGGATATTCCCACCTGGAAAAGCAGCTCCAGAGGCTCTTCCTGCTGGGCCAGCCTGGAAAATTCCCATTTTTTTTTTCTGCCACCTCTTCACTACCAGAGGGAATTCGCTGCCTTTTCATGGAAGGGAAGCTTTTCCATGGATTTTGTTTTGGGGGTTTTTTTTTCCCAGTTTTTGGTGCTTTTTTTTTGTTGTTTTGGGATGATGTTCATGGATATCCTGGAATTTTCCTGGAATTTTCCTGGGATTCACAGGAGACTGGCCAGGCTGGTGGTGGGACCATTCTGGGCTTGGAACTGGACTGGGGGGGGTCCATCCGTCCACTGCAAGGGAAAAAAGGGTGTCAGAATCCCTGGAAAAAATTCCCTCAGGATCACAGAATTCCCAGGAAAACCCTCCCTGCCCCCCAGGGAATCCCACATTCCAACCCCAAATCCCACTCAGATTTGAAAAGTTTTTTTCCCTGTTTTTTAGGGGGATTTTTTTGGCATTTCAACCTCAAGGAAATGGGATTATCCCAATTCCTGCTGGATCCCTAAATTTGGGAAAAGTGGGATTTGCACAGAGCTGGATTTGCTCCAATTCCTCATTTTCCTCTTCCCCAAATCCATGAAATTATTCCAAAAAGGAGGGAATTGTGGATGGTTATCCCTGCATTTTCCCCCCTCTCCAGGTTTTTAATCCCCCAGCCAAACTCCAGGATGGATGGAGGCCACGGAATTCCCAAAATTTCTGCTCCCAAACCCTCCAAAATCCCAGGATCCCTCTGGAAGCAGAGCCAGCAACCAGCACTTCCCTACTGGCCTTTTTTTCCTGCTTTTCTTCCCCAAAAATCTCCCAATTCCTGGCGTTTCCCATTCCCAGCTGGATGTTACTCATTGGGAATTGAGATTTAGGGAGAAACAGGGAATAAAAAAACCTTGGGAATGTTGAATTCTCAGTGGAATTCAGACTTTTAGGGGTGTCCAGCACAGAATTCCCAGGAATTTAATCTGGGAATGATGGAATTTTCCTCAAAACCAACAAAATCCAGTGGCCAAAATGGAGAATAAATTCAATTTTGGGGTGGGAATCCCTGGAAAAAGCAAATCCCAAATCCACCAAGCCAAAATTGAAAACAAAAAATTAATTAAAAGGTCGTTTTTCCAGCTGGAAATGTGGGAATTTGGAGTGGATTTAGGGAATTTGGAGTGGATTTAGGGAATTTGGGGTGGATTTAGGGAATTTGGGGTGGATTTAGGGAATTTNGGGAATAAGATTCCCAAGGATTCCTTGGATTGATGGGAATGAGTTCCCAAAATTCCCAAGGAATCCTTGGTGTGGAAGGGACTCAAAATCCCAGGATCCCCAAGGATTCCCTGGGATTGCAGGGAAAAAAAGGATTCCCAAGGATTCCTTGGGAATGAAAGGGAATAAATGGAAGGGGCTGGGTGGGACATCCCAAAGCTCCATTCCAGGAATTCTGGACTGGGAAAAATCCCACCTTTCTGGTCTGTGCATGGGAATTCCCAGGGAATTGTGGCACCACTGGAATCGAGCCCCAATTCCACCCAATCCAATCCATTCTGTGCTGAGATTTTCCCCTTTTCCAGCTCTTTTTTTTTTTCAGGAATTACAACCAGGACCCCTCCAGAACAGATCCCAAACTCCCCCACTCCAAAAACACAAATTCCAGGATGATCCAGAGGCAAAAAAATCCCAACCCCTCATCCAAGAGCGCTGAAAAATCTCGAAAAATCCCACGATTCCCACCCAAATCCCGATTTTTGGGGGGATTTTGAGGGGGATTTTTTTGGGGCAGGTGAATCCCCAGGATTGTGGGGCTGAGGAGGGATTTGGGAATTACCCTGTGGTTTCCCAGGACGTAGAAGATGTGGCCCAGGAGCACGAGGGAGCAGGCGGTCAGGCGGTTCAGGTCCTCGGCGTTCGACATCTTCAGCGTCTCCCGCAAAAACCGCCTGCAAAAACGGGATAAAAACGGGAAAATTCGGCAAAAAAATCGGGATGGGACCCCTCCCTCCAGCTGGGAGAGTCCCTAAATAGCCAAAATTCAGTCCTGGAGTCATTAAATGTCAGGAGTTGGGATGAGTGAGCTGCAGGAAAGGGAATTGCTGAGTTTGAGCTGGGAATTGGGCGGGAGCTGCTGCCTTTGGGGAGGTGCAGATGTTTGGGATGGGAGGGAATGGGAGTTCCAGGATTCCCAAAGATTCCCAAGGATGGGAGGGAATGAGCCCCAGGATTCCCAAAGATTCCTTGGGATGGGAGGGAATGGGAGCCCCAGGATTNGAGCCCCAGGATTCCCAAAGATTCCTTGGGATGGGAGGGAATGGGAGCCCCAGGATTCCTTGGAATGGGAGGGAATGGGAGTTCCAGGATTCTTTGGGATGGGAGGGAATGGGAGCCCCAGGATTCCCAAAGATCCCTTGGGATGGGAGGGAATGGGAGCCCCAGGATTCCCAAGGATTCCCAAGGATGGGAGGGAATGGGAGCCCCAGGATTCCCAAAGATTCCTTGGGATGGGAGGGAATGGGAGCCCCAGGATTCCTTGGAATGGGAGGGAATGGGAGTTCCAGGATTCTTTGGGATGGGAGGGAATGGGAGTTCCAAGATTCCTGAGGATTCCCAAGGATGGGAGGGAATGGGAGCCCAGGATTCTTTGGGATGGGAGGGAATGGGAGTTCCAAGATTCCTGAGGATTCCTTGGGATGGGAGGGAATGGGAGTTCCAGGATTCCCAAGGATGGGAGGGAATGGGAGCCCCAGGATTCCCAAAGATTCCTTGGGATGGGAGGGAATGGGAGTTCCAGGATTCCCAAAGATTCCTTGGGATGGGAGGGAATGGGAGTTCCAGGATTCTTTGGGATGGGAGGGAATGGGAGTTCCAAGATTCCTGAGGATTCCCAAGGATGGGAGGGAATGGGAGTTCCAGGATTCCCAAAGATTCCTTGGGATGGGAGGGAATGGGAGCCCCAGGATTCCCAAAGATTCCTTGGGATGGGAGGGAATGGGAGCCCCAGGATTCTTTGGGATGGGAGGGAATGGGAGTCCCAGGATCCCTTGGGATGGGAGGGAATGGGAGTCCCAGGATCCCTGAGGATTGAAGGGAATGAGAATCCCAAGATTCCCAAGGATTCCTTGGGATGGAAAGGATTAAATCCCAGAATTTCCAAGCATTCCTTGGGGTTCCAGGAAATAAAATCCCAAAATTCCCAAGGATTCCTTAGGATGGAAAGGATTAAATCCCAGAATTCCCAAGCATTCCTTGGGGTTCCAGGGACTAAAATCCCAAAATTCCCAAGGATTCCTTAGAACTGCATGGAATAACATTCCCAAGATCCCCAAGGATTCCTTGGAATTACAGGGATTAAGAGCTCAGAATTCCCCAGGATTGCAGAGAACAAGATCCCAAAGAATCCTTGGGATTGCAGGGAATAACATTCCCAAGATTCCCATGGATTCCTTCATTTTGCAGGGAATAAATCCCAAGAACTCCTTGGGATTGCACAGAACAAGACTTCAAGATTCCCAAGGATTCCAGGGAATAAAACCCCAAAGAATTCCCAAGGAAAGAGCCCAACCCCACCCCACTTCCCTGCTCTTCCCCCCTGGTTAATCCAGGATAAATCCCCAGGGATTGGATGGAAAACAAACCCTTGGGATCCCCATTCTGATCCTCCCTCCCAAAAAAAAAGCTGGATTTAGTCCTTCCCTGCACTTTTCCCACTTTTCCAAGGGATTTGGACTCACTTGGCCTCGTTGTATCTTCCCTGGAAAAAGGAGAAGAGCCCTCGGATGTAAAAAGCTGCAGCCCGGAGACAATGGGAACTATGGAAAAAAAACCCATGGAGACCTCAATATCTCACCCAAATTCCCAGGAATTCCACCCCAAAATCCAACTTCCAAGCAAGATATTCCATTTAAACCCCATCCCGAGCTTTTATCTTGGAATTAAATTGGATTTTTTTCCCTTTATTTGTTTAAAAAGCTGCTCCAAATCCCTCAGTCCCACCCTGGAATGTTGGGATTTGTTGGAATTCTCACCTCACTGGGAAGTTGTGGTCGGGATTTATCCTTTCCAATAAACTGTAGAGCTGGAAAAGGGGAGAGGAGAAGGGAATTGTCAGCATTTCCCACATGGAAAAATCAAATTTCCAAGGAAAAAAATCAACCCCCAAATGGTAAAAATTCCACCCCAAACCACGCCCAGTTTGACAAATATTGGGAATTTTAGGCTCGTTTTGATCCCAAAATCAAGTTTTATCCAGATTATCCTCCAATTCCACAGGATTTCCTGGATAATAATTGTATTCCCACTGAAAACTTGGAGCTGGTGGATCTGATAATGAATCTTAATTAATTAAAACCAGGATTCAATTAAGGAATTGACAAATTTCAAGGGTATTTTTTGCTTCCTGAGTTTTTTTTTTCCCAAATCCTGTGGAGAATCTTCCCAAGGCGAATCCCTGAGGGCTCTGAGAGGGTGAAAATAGGGAATTTTGGGGAATTTTGGGAATAAACAGCAACACTCAGGAGCAGCTCCCTATTTCTGGGTATTTCTGTGATTCCTTGAAACTCCTGGAAATTAAAAATGATGAGAAATGGATGGAAAATCATGGAAATTATGGAAAATGAAGCCAAGGGGTTGAATGAGAGTTAAACCCCCATTTCCCATGGGAAGAATTGTGGGAATAATCCAAAATATTTGGAGTTTTCCAGTTGATTCCTCAGGAATTCCCACTCCTCTAATTAAGGAGCTGCTGCCAGCAAGGCCTTGATGGGAAAAACACCCAGGAAAAGTCAAATCCCAGGAATTTTCCCCACAGAAAACTTGGATTTCCCACTCCCCTGATGGAGGAGCTGCTTCCAGCAAGGCCTTGATGGCAAAAACACCCAAAAAAAGCCAAATCCCAGGAATTTTCCCCACAGAAAAGTCAGATTTGAGAGAGAGAATGGGAAGAATTGTGGGAATAATCCAAAATATTTGGAGTTTTCCAGCTGATTCCTCAGGATTTCCCACTCCCCTGATGGAGGAGCTGCTGCCAGCAAGGCCTTGATGCCAAAAACACCCAGAAAAAGTCAAATCCCAGGAATTTTCCCCACAGAAAAGTTGGATTTCCCACTCCACTGATGGAGGAGCTGCTTCCAGCAAGGCTCTGATGGCAAAAANGCTCCTCCACCCCCTCATGGATGCAGGGATTGGCTCCAGGATGCCAAATCCTGGATAAAAGGGGAGGCTGGATGTGCTTCCAGCACAAAAAAAAAGGGATTTCCACACGTTCCTCCCACATTCCAGCTGGTTTGGAATGGTTTCCTCCACCCTCTGGAATTCACAGCTGCAGATCCCTCCTGAAATGCTCCAAATTTTTCCAGGAAAACTGGGATAAAAGCTTCCAAAAGCTGGGATTGGGATGAGTCTCAGGAGGCTGAATCCCTCCTCATTCCCAGTATTCCCAGTAAAGCTCACAGCTGGGATTGGATGATCCAGTCCATCCACTGGATGGATTCCCAGGATATAAAAATGATTGGAAAAATGGGAAAAAAAGTTCCTCTGGAACAACAGAAATCAAGCAGGAAACAGCAGGAAAAGCAGGAATGTTAAAAACTGGGAAACACCTGGACAAGGCAGGAACTTGAAGAGGAAGAGGAAGGAGCCACTCTGGATTGGGTGGAATGGGAAAAATTCCAGAATTCCAGAATCAGCCCGGAATTCCCACCAGGAAAGTGTCAATCCAATCAATTACTGATCATTCCATGATCCCAAAGTGTCCCTAAATAAATATTTTAGAGGACAACCCCACATTTTCCAAGTCCTGAGCACCACCAAGCCTGGCTGTATCCATGGATAATCCAGCAGGAATTCCCCACCTGAGCCCAAAACTGCAATTCCCACGTTTCCAAAACCATTCTTGCCCAACATTCCCATTTTTCAGGAGCCATTCCCAGGCAGGGAATGCTGGAATTCCCACTTTACCTCCTGCAGGGCTGTGGCTTTGTGTCCCGTGACCAGCCTGCACATGATGATGTGTTCCAACAAAATCACTTGGAATGAGGACAGGATGGGGCTGCAGTCCAGCACTGGGAAAGGAGCAGCAGGAATTCCATGAGTGGGATTTAAGGAATGTTTCAAATCTCATCAAAAAAAAAAAAAAAACCAAAAAAAACCACCCCCCAAAAGTTGATTTTTGTACTCAAAAGCCACAACCCGGCCTTAAAATCAGGTTTTTCATCTTAGGCTGTCCCAGCAGCTCAAGGAGGCTGCAAGATTGGTTTAAATGAGGAATAAATTAAGGGATTTTCCTGGATTCCAGCTGAATTCCAACCCCTTTTCCTTACTTTTGAGCTTCTCCAGCTGCATGAGGGCTTTGTCTGTGTATTTCTGAGCCTTCTCCAGGTATCCTGCCTGCATGGAATGCATCACTGTCACCTGCAGGGAAGCACAGAGAGGGTCACCCACCTCGGGAATTGCCCTGGCATGGAATTCCCAAAGGGGTTGGGGCTCCCTGGAACTTTGGGAGCAACCTGGGATAGTGGGAGGTGTGACTGACAGCGTGGGAATGGGTGGGTTTTTAAGCTCCTTCCCATTCAAATCATTCCATGATTCCCAAAATTGATCTGTGCACAGAGGGAAGGGCTGGGAATTCAGAGAATTCCTCAGATCCCAGATTTTTAACATTGTTTAGGATTGGAATCATCTCCAAGGAATGGAATAAAAACCTTCAGCAATTCCAAGTGCAGCTCTCATCAGGTTGATAAAATCAAGCCAAATTCGTTTTGCTTTGTACAAATAACTCCATTTTTATTTCAGGCCAGTGTTAATTAATTAATTAATTAGTTATTCATTCCCATTTCCAGCCTGGAATCTCCTCACACCCTCAGCACCACCCCACAGACGCTGAGGCAGAATCAGCACCAAACAGATGATAAAACTAAACCAAAGTGTCTCTGTCTTGAACAAATGACTCAATTTGCCTTGAATCAGGTATTAATTAAGAGATAAATCCATTATTAATTGAATAATTCCCATTTCCAAGCTGGAATCTCCTCACCCCCTCAGCACCACCCCACAGACACTGAGGCAGAACCAGCACCAAACAGATGATAAAACTAAACCAAAGTGGCTCTGTCTTGTACAAATGACTCAATTTGCCTTGAATCAAGTATTAATTAAGAAATAAATTAATTATTAATTAAATAATTCCCATTTCCAAGCTGGAATCTCCTCACACACCCAGCACCACCCTATGGACACTGAGGCAAAATCAGCAGCTGATAAAATTAAACCAAAGTGGCTCTGTCTTGTACAAACAACTCAATTTGCCTTTGAATCAGGTATTAATTAATAAATAAATTCATTACTAATGAATTAATACCCATTTCCAAGCTGCAATCTCCTCACACACCCAGCAGCCCCCTCAGCACCACCCCACAGACACTGAGGCAGAACCAGCACCAAACAGATGACAAAACTAAGCCAAAATGGCTCTGTCTTGTACAAATGACTCAATCTGCCTTTGAATCAGGTATTAATTAATAAATAAATCCATTATTAATTAAATAACTCCCATTTCCAAGCTGGAATCTCCTCACACCCTCAGCATCACCCTATGGACGCTGAAGCAGAACCAGCACCGAACAGATGATAAAATTAAACCAAAGTGACTCTGTCTTGTCAATTTGCCTTTGAATCAGGTATTAATTAATATATAAATCCATTATTAATTAAATAATTCCCATTTCCAAGCTGGAATCTCCTCACACCCTCAGCACCACCCCACGGACACTGAGGCAGAACCAGCAGCTGATAAAATTAAACCAAAATGGCTCTGCTTTGTACAAATGACTCAATTTACCTTGAATCAGGTATTAATTAATAAATAAATTCATTATTAATTAAATAGTTCTAATTTCAAAGCTGCAATCTCCTCACACCCTCAGCACCACCCTACGGACGCTGAGGCAAAACCAGCACCAAACAGATGATAAAATTAAACCAAAATGGCTCTGCTTTGTATAAACAACTCAATTTGCCTTTGAATCAGGTATTAATTAATAAATAAATCCATTATTAATTAAATAACTCCCATTTCCCAGCTGGAATCTCCTCACACCCTCAGCATCACCCTATGGACACTGAGGCAAAACCAGCACCAAGCAGCTGATAAAATTAAACCAAAATGGCTCTGCTTTGTACAAATGACTCAATTTGCCTTGAATCGGGTATTAATTAAGAGATAAATTCATTATTAATTAAATAATTCCCATTTCCAAGCTGGAATCCCCTCACACCCTCAGCATCACCCTATGAACGCTGAAGCAGAACCAGCACCAAACAGATGATAAAATTAAACCAAAATGGCTCTGCTTTGTACAAACAACTCAATTTACCTTTGAATCAGGAATTAATTAATAAATTAATTAATTATTAATTAATTAATACCCATTTCCAAGCTGCAATCTCCTCACACCCAGCACCACCCCACGGACGCTGAGGCAGAACCAGCACCAAACAGCTGCAAGATCCACCTCAGCTCATCCATGAACCCTCATTAATTAGCAATCAGCGCTAATTAGCGGCTCTCACCAGGTAGACCAGCACACACATGTGCTCCTTGGGCAGCCAGTGGAAGAGGTCAGCGGGGTTGCTGGGCAGGATCTCGTCGTCGTGCAGCGTGGAGATGGTTTGGATGCACTGCTGCAGCTGCTTCAGGCACGGCTTCACGCTCTTCACCTGGGCACAGGGACCATTCCCAGCAGGAATTCCCAACATTCCTGCTGCTTCCCAGCTTTTGGGGTGGGNCCCTGCTCCTCACCTTTTCTACCTCCCAGAACCCCCTCAGCCGCCCCCTCTCCTACTCTTTACCTTCTCCAGCTGCCCAGATTCCCATCCCCACCATCCCCACCCCTTTCCCCACGCTCCAGCACCCCTCACTTCCCCCTTCCCAAGCCCCCCAGGCCCCCCAGCCCTGCCTATCACCCCCCTAACCCCACTCCAGCCCCCCTGCCCCGCTCACCGCCTTCTCCAGGTGCCCGCGGGCCTGGTCGCCGTTGCGGGTGTGGTGGTAGAGGACGGAGCCGAGCTGGAGGTGCGTGCGGGCCTCCATGCGGGCCGGCGGCTTGCGAGGCAGCACGGCCTGCAGGCAGTGCACGCACAGCCGCACCTTGGGCGGGCTGGACGTGCGGAAATGCTCGGCCAGGCCCAGCAGCGCCAGGTACCACGACTCGCCCGCGGCCGCGCCGCCGCCCGACCCCGACCCTGGCGCGGGCCCGGCCGCGCCGCCGCCGCCTCCGGCACTTCCGCCGCCGCCTCCTGCACCACC
>JACBWW010001544.1:0-12715 GCA_020086605.1 Lanius collurio
CACTGCATTTTATCTGTGCATTGTTATCTTCTTAATTATTAAAAAAACCCCAATTTTCATTTTAACATAATATGGAGGATGAGGCATATTTAAATATTTTGATGGACAACATCAGATGAATGTCATAATTAGTGCTGATCACTTTTCCAAACTTGCAGTAGATGTTCTTTTCAGGAAGTTGGCTCACTGCAATCACAAATTATTGCACAGATCCACAGGGGAGCACATACTCATTTAGATAATGATCTGAGATAGATCTACCTTCTTTTGACCAGAAAATAACCTCACGAAGGGAATCCCAAACCTCACCAGATCACACTTTCTTTTCTCCATAGCCCAGCTTCAAATTTTCACCCATCATGTGACTTACATTCCAGAAGAGGGATAAACCACCTTGCTCTTTCCTCCAAACTGCCCAGTAGGATGGTTTGGGGCTTGTTTTCTTTTTGCAATAACTTTGTTTCATGGGATCAGCACCCTCTTAACACCCTCTTGCAAAGGGAGGCCTTGCAACATCTGAAATTATGGATTGCATGGCAGTAAAACAAACCCACACAACGTCCAAAACCCACAGAAAAGAGCTACTTATCACTCCCTGTAATATTTTCTCTCTGCATTCATACTCTCCCTAGATAAAGAAATACTAATCCAGCCCTAAAACAGAATTTAACATCTGTGGGCAACACGTCTTGGATTGATTTACCCAATTATTCATGGTGTGCTAATTAAAACCAGGCTTTCCTGTTTAATTATTGGTCTCTAATGACAATGGCTGAGGACAAGGCTGTTTCTCCAGGAGCTGACAAGACAAGCTCTGGCTCTGTGGCAGCACTGAAAGCTGTCAGAGACCCCGGGCTTTCGATTTTCCTTCAAAATTATGCTGGGAGAAGCACTTCTGCAATGCCTTGGGAAAAAATAAAATAAAAGTAGTGAACATCTGCTGACATTGATTGTGAGAATCTGAAACTTTATGAAACCATAGATGGGATGCATTTGACGAGCATTTTTCTGGAACATTTTCAGACTTAAGCAAACAACATCTGTTAATATTGATTTTTGGGTTACACTGAAACTTTCAGAAGAATTACAAGCAGTGGGTGATTGAAAAGTGTTGTGATGGATGTTAGAAGATCAAATAGGAAACAAAGGTTTGAAAGGTCTGCTTTTCTTTAGCTTCATTAATGATCTATGATCCCTCCCCTTTAGAAGAAAATAAAAAGAATAAAGGCGAGAAAAAATTTTTTGTTTTATTTCACACACTGAAAGATCAGAGAAGGAACTTAACATTTATGAAAGTTGGTGAGAATGTCTGAGGCAAAGTGTTTCAGTTCTACAGTTGGCACAAACATTTCCAAAGCTACATTATAATAAACAATAACTGAATAAGTCCACAGAAGGGAAGTCATCGTGACAGATTAAGATGTCTGTTTAAAAAAAAAGAAAACAACTTTTAAAAAAATAAACAAATATTTCCCTGATACTCTACAGTTAAGCTTTTGAAACACTAATAAATCAAAGTTTTACATTCACAAATTGTAACAAGGTTTGAAATTCCCTTTGCTGGTGAACATTTCAGATGTGGTTTACTGATGCCAAAGGTGTTTTTGTGCTTGAATTTTATCATTTTCCTATTCAATGGACATTTTCCTAAAAATTGAACTTTTGGAGACATAATCAATTTACTCACCATTCTTTGATTTAGTAAATGATCCATTACAATTAAAGTGCACACTCAAATATCAATATATTTCTTTTCTTATCTTACTTTTATAATTCTTAGTAAACTCCAGTTCTGCAGCAACTGGGCAGTCAAGTGTGTTGCATTTTATGCAATATTATCAATATACAAAACACTGTGGCACAGAAAATATTATGGAAAAGAGATCAGTTGTGTACAATTAATAAAAAAAATAATATAGATTTGAAGAAACCCTTTTCTGATGCATCTGGACTTGCCAGTTATTAAATAGAATTAAATCTCCTTCCAGTGACAAAGGCAAGGACCACATGGAACAATGGATTCTGCTGCCTACCTCCTGCATCTGTCCCAGTCCCAGATTAGACCTGGATACGAGCAGATAAAGATATTAATGAATCAGCTCCAGCCAGAGGTCATACAAGCCACATCTGCTTTCAGGCTCTGGCAAAAGGCATCTCAACACCTGTCTGAAAAAATAAATTATTCACAGAAAACATTTCAGGGGACAGAGTATTCTATTTTGTGAATGTACCCTTTCGGGTTTATGCTGCTTCTCTGTCCTACAGAAATTCTGTTTGTACTTGAGGGATTTCTTGAAGTCAAATCCCAAGCATATGGAGGGAGCAGTCGGTTCTATTTATCTTTCACACCATATGAAGCCCCACCAGCCAGTCCAGTGTCTTGCTGGTGAATCTAAGCAAGACATGGGCAATGCTGGTAGTCAGGAAGAATCACTTGACAGCCCTGTGTGCTTCCTTCAGTGGAGAACATCTGTTTGTAAACCACCAAACTACCAGGGAAAAAATCAGCTTTTCTTGTTGCTGATATTTTCCATGATTCTTGGACTGCTGTGTGCATACATATATATAAATATATATAGAGATACACACATATATGAACAGACACTGTGTGTGTTTATTCAGATATGTCTATCTTGCCCCAATCAGACCTTTCCAAGTCCTGAACATTTCATTATATGTAATTTATAACTCCTTCATTGTTTAGAACTTAATTTTCCTCAGAGAGGACCTAAGGTAAAACAAGATTTGTCAACCCTTTATGTGTTACCAAAGAGGCTCATAGCAGGAGGGAGGAAAATTAAAATTTTTAGTTTATGGGGAAACCTTCACTGCATCTCCTAAAGACATTTGAAAGGGCTAATCTGTGTAAAAAATGCAGAACTAAGGTTCCAGGACTGAATGCTGGAAGACCCTGAGGAAACAGGGACATGGAGCATCAAAGAGACATGAAAAAGAAATGGTATTTCCAAAATATTTGTGGAAATGCTTCCATGGTCCACAGCTCAGAGCATCTCTGTCCATAGCCCAGGGTGTTTCTGAGGATCTGAACCAGAGTAACACAGTGCCCACCACCCCTCTTCTCTTCAAGCAAGACACCAGTCTGGAACCAAAGAGAATTCCTCTTTTATAAGCCTGACTTAACAATGCAGCTCTTGCACGAGTTAATTGCTTTCATGTGGAGTGAGTTGTAATAAAACCCCAGACACACAAAAAGAAAATGCACATTCCCTCACGACTGCATTGTGCCCCCTGCTACACAGTGAGAACACAATGAGCCCAGGAATATTCCAAAGACAGAAAAAACAGGCAGAAAATTCCCACCCACTGCCTAAAGCACAATGCACAGCAATGCCCTCTAAATCGTGTAAGTTAAAATAAAAATATATATATATATAATATATATTTTTTTTATATGAATATATATATATATGCTCACATTTATATATACCCCCTATGAACCTACATATCTGTACAGCCCTATAAATATATGCACACACATTTTCAGACAAGAACATACCATGGTGTGGAACGAAAACAAAATGAGAGACTCAAGTAAACACTCCCTGAGGTGACACTTTGTGCCTTCCTCTCATCCTTGGTTCCAAGCACAGTGACCTATGGGTCCAGACACCATAAAAATTGAAGGATACAGCCCTGGAAAACAAAAGTATTCCCTGTTTGATCCTTGCTTCTAACACATGGGATTCATGCATTTTAAAAAGCAGAATTAATACTAATCACTGTGGCAGAACTGGGGCTGCCTTTTTAAGCTGAAGTTCACACGATTCAAAGCTGACCTTCAGAATTTTGCATTCTGCCTTTGCACTGTGGATCTGATCTCCAGGAAAGGACATCTTTCCTTAGTAGAAAACTTAATCAAACTGAAACCAAGAAGAATGCCTGTTTACTTAAACTGCTGCAAGATTTTTAATTACATTTGTTTAGTCCTTTATGAAAATGAATGGGAAAATGTAGTCTAAAAAAACAGGACTTCAAACTGTTTTGTGCACTTCGTATTAAAGGGCTTCCTCTTTGGCTCAAGAACAGTTGGAAGCCTTATTTTATAAGGCTTCTTAGAGAGTAATTAAAATACTTCTTGTCACTACTTTTATCTTCCCTAACTGCTCAAAGTGATTAAAAAAAGACACTGAGTAGTTGGTATAAACATTTTTAACAGCACAGGGAATGTTCAGCCATGTGCCTTTTACAAAAACCATGCACAAATGCTTTTTTCCCCCCAGACAGACTCAAAAGCTGTTCAGACCAAAGTGTTTTGTTTTCTTTTTTCCCCCTTATATTATTATTTTAAAAGCACTAAGTTACATAACCGTTCTGAGCTGTCCACACACAGATGTATTTTATTTTAAGAGCTTTACCAATCACTAATTATAACTAATGTCTTATACCAAAATTCATACATGACTCAACCTGCTCTCAAACTTGTACAAAACTGGCCAGCCCCTGAAAAGTTATGGTTTTTTGACACTAAGAATTTTTTAGCTGGGTAGGGGGAAGTGTTTAATTGAATTTTTCCCATAATAACTTAATGTTTTGCCTTACATTCTTTTAATAAAGAAACAAGCAGCATCAGGTTGCCATTTATTTACTGAGTGCCCAAACACCCTGAGTAAAATTAATGGGGTAAGAAGGAAAGATGGATCTTTTGTAGGGAGGGAAGGTAGTTGTAATTCCTATTGCTCATTGAGGATTAATTCTGGGATTCCCATTGTCCTTCAAAAAGCCCCTAAAACTTACAGAGCTCTGAACCTTCTGGCCTTGACAAAATGTGAATCTTCATTCAAAACACTTTTCTAGAAGCACTTCATAACTGCTGAGGTTGAAGCATTTAATGATGGGGTTTTCTATATTAGTCAGGGGATAAACTAAAGGGAAAATTACCGGTGGTAGAAAAGGTCAAAAAACTCCTTCAGATGCTGAGGAATGAAGAAGTCCTACTTTATTTTACTATAAGTCTGTTTTAGTTGAATTTATTGGATTATATAGTACAATCAAAGAGAAGATAAAAACATTATCTAAATTGCTACCACTGCCCTCTTTTCATCAAAGATTTTCGCTTACTCTCCTGAAACTTCAGGCTTTCAGTCAGGGAATATTTGAATTATTGAGTTTGTCCTACCTGGCACAAAGACAAATGCTGGTAACTCAGTCCTTCCCCAGACACAACCCTGGTCCTTTGCACAGCTCTCCCCAAAAGTTAAGCAGGAGAAATGCAAGTGGCATTTAGATTCCTGCTGAGGGCACTGTGTTATCTGTCACCGAGATTAATGCAGCCTGCACGAGGCGTTGTGGTGGCTGGCACCTGAGATTTATTGAGTGTGTTTAATGAAGATATACACCGAGTTTAAATGCTCCTGGACACTGCTTCTCCTACTCCTCTCTTTGCTTTCCCAATAAGTACAGTTTGCAATTATTTGGAATAGATACATCAATCAGAAAAAAAAATAATTAAAAAATTAAAAAATGAGCCACATGCCTTTTTTGCCCATTCCAAATATTTTCCATGAATGCATGCAAGCATGGGTATCCACAGCATTGTTTTGAATTCCACAGAATCTCCCTCTATATTCTCTTCAAGGAATAATGTAAAAATCCTCACTGATTAAGCTCAGCAAGACCCTGCTTTCAATTGGGAGATGTGGGCAGTTTGCAGCAAGAGGACCCTGTAACCTCAGAGCCATTTGATCCTTTCCCTGCAGCTTCTTGGTGTCACTGGGCAGAGTTCTCCTGAGCTGAGTCAGAACCAGCCTGGAGATGTCCCATCAAACAATCTGAAATAGCAGTGCACCCCCAGATTCCCACTGGAAAGTACCTGGGTGTTTCATGGACTCAAAACCCCACAGGTTGTACCTTGAGTTCAGCATGCATGGAAAAGGTAAAGGTGTAAAAAGTCTCTGGGTGAGATGTGCTCTGCCTAAGAAAGCCTCAAGATCTCCAAGTGCTAAATAATAAAACACTGCTCATTAATACCCCTTGATAAATGTGTGAAATAATTCCCATCAAATGGAAAAAAATTCCCCTCAGAAGCACTGCAAGCCATTGCTTCAGGTTCACTGCAATTTCAAGCATGTGTTACCTGACACATTCACTTCTTCTTCCATTTTACATAAGAATAAGAAATAAAATCTTTTAAAAAACCTCTAAAAATCAGCAGAGAAGTGTGTTAAGCCACTGATGTGTTTCTATTGCAGCTGTGGAAGGCAAGGTCTTTACATTCAAACTTTGGAAAGGCACAGCAAGAATGAACTCCACACACTAGAAATTAAATAAAAGGATAATACTTTGATATTCTTTAACTGCTACTGAACAAAAGTTCTCAGAAGGCTTTATGAGTACTATTTGTGTCTTACAATATCCTTGATTTCTCTCATTTTTCTGCTGAATGCCAAATAAAGAGGCCAAACATTATTGTCCAGAGGTTTACATTTAGGTGCTCCCTAAGAGATTTGGGTTTTAAAAATGTTGAACTGCAAAGGGATGTTGATCACAAGTCTGGGTAATTCAACTTAATTTTACATTATTCAAACACTTTTCAATTCATTAAATCGTATTTTTTAAAAAGCTCCTTGTGGTTTCCCAGTTCTTCTCAATACACCCATTCTTCTCTCTAAATACAGATTTCCTTTCTCCACTCAAGATGTCCACGTTCAACATTTCATCAAAGTGTGATTTTGAAAAAAAACAAAGAAACTGATTTCATGAAATATTTTTCTGGTCAGATCTGGTTTGTGCTACTGCACATTTCTTTCACAATGGCTCATCCAGTGCTATTGTCATGTCCAATGACAGGTAAACCTATTTCTCCTAAATCATTTCCTCACTAAAACACTCCTACCTAAGAAGATTTGGAGTTGAAATCTGCTTCTGAATATATTTGTCATTTAATTCTATAATGTGGTAATTTTACCATCCCTATTCCAAACCCTCTCAGTGCCCATCATCAAGTGATTTTTTTTTTTATTTTTTTAAAACTGAGGCATCAGATCAACTTTCAATGGATTTCAATTTATCCTTTCTCTCTTCCTGATTATCCTTGGCTGCTGAACTTGGATTTTTTGTTGGTAAGTAAGCATCTGCAAAGGACAAATCACTTAAGAAATGTAAAGAGATGATAAACAAGGGGCAGTGTCAATTTTAACACAAAAAAATAAGCAAATGCAATCAACCAAATATAGAACAGCTCCAACAAAAGCTTTTTGTTATACCCAGTGGCATGGGAAGAACATTTTATCAGCTGTAAGAAATGGGCTTTAGGATTTAAATCCTGTGTCTTTTTTGACCACAATAAAATCTTCCAGGTTGGTTTTTCTTTTCTTTTCCAAGTGATGAACACATAATGAATATCTTTGAAGGAGTTGTGAAAAAAACTACCCTTGCAGACAACAGCAAATTGGGTCCTCTCCAACCCAGAATCTTCCTAAAGCTTTTCCTGTTGCTTTTGTGCTTTAAGGGAATTATGGTCATTTCTATAACGAAGAATGAAAACGAATGTTCTTATTCCACCATATTGAACTTGCCTAATAAAATATTTTTTTTAATTCACTGTTATGAAAATGACAACATTTTGTTCAGTGCAGCATATCTGAAAAACACTTTTGCCAGATTTTTTAAAAATTTTTTTTAGATAATTGACATGGAATCCTATTTACCTTTAAGTTATCAATGCTCCCCTCTTTAGTGAAACTACTGCTTTCAAATATCAGGAATATTTTTATCAAAACATATAGACATTGTGAGAAGAATAAAACCTGGTGTGTTTTGAGGATGATATCAATTCTTTCTCTGAAACTTAGAATTAAATTTATCTCTGTATCACCTGGTTAATTTTTGTTTCATTTACTAATTACAATGTTATTTTCTAGAATCTGACATATTTGATTTTTAATTCAGATGGTAAAATGGGGGTGTTACTTTGCATTAGGTATGCATGATGTATTTGGCTCACTTGTCTAAGCTGTGTTTTGGTTCAGTTTATTTTTTTAATGTAAAATGGCATTTTGAAAACTAATAAATGTAATCAAATTTGAGGTGCTTAATCACATTTAAAAATCCCTCAGTGCCATATTAACATCTTAGTAATTCATAAAATACTTTTTAGATTTTAAGAAAGAAATTGCATTTTAATCAATGGTTGAATAAAGTTAAGAGAGACAGAGGGGAAGAGATTCCCTTCTTCATAAATCTCTCATTTTTCTCTTCCACTTTGAGCTTCCCACCTTTTAGTTTTTCTACTCAAGATTTGTTTTTCATGTCATGGTATCAGATTTAGTTAAACCTGGATGATTCTCAGCCATTAAAACTGTCTGAATGTGTGTGTGTCAGAGGGCAGACGAGAAGGAAACGAAGATCAGAGTGGACGAGACAAAATTTATGCAATTTGTGGTTCGAAGTCTTTGTTATAATACTTTATAGTACATTATTATTTTATATTTCCCTTTATATTGCTTTGCCAAAAGTCCAGAATTGGTAGGGAAAGCCTATTGGCCAAATCATTCATTATCTACCAAATCCAGCAATTAACAGGAGTAATTAATTCCCTGCTGAACGCTCTAAGTAGGAGGGGAACATATGGAGCTGGTATCTCCTATTTCAAATATTGATCCACTCACTGAGCCTATAACTATAAGCAAAGAGTTATGCAGAAACCAAAATATTATCTATATATCAGCTGTAATTCCCCCAGAAAACCCAATGTACCCTCCCTGCAGAAAGGCAAGAACATAATCAGACATAAAAGTCAAGCTCGTGTGTCAGAGATGCAAAGCAATGAGACTTCAGAGAAAACAAACCTGAGGAATTCTCAACATTGCTCTTTATATTTTCCTTCAGGGTATTTCATGTCAGCCACGAGTTCTTATTAAAAATCACTTTTAAAATTATGATATTTGAGTATTCACTTATAATTTATCATCTTGTTCATGGAGATGCATGATTAATGAAAGGAAACTGAAAAGTAATTGAAAAGTACTAATAAAATTTTATATATTGGATCTGTTATTTTTAATTTTCCAAAGGATCATCAGAAAGCCCCTTATCACTTAAACAGAGAGTCTTTAAATGACCACAAGATGAATATCATGGGCTTCAACCTCTATCAGAGATTTCAAAAGGAGCAGGGCCTTACATATGTACAAGTCCTATCAAGTAACTTTCTGCTGCTGTCTTTTGCCCAAGAGAGCCTTTTATTTGATCTCAGTCTTCCCCTCAATGCAAGAGTAAAACCTGAAACCCCTTTTTATGTGAACTGCAATACCTGGCTCATTTAGCATGAAAAATCAAAAGGATTTGGAAGTAGCTCTGTTTTTCTAAACTGGAAGGAAATGAACTTTTTGGTTAGTGTGCATTTGTACCAGTTAATTTTACTCAAACAAATCAATCCTGTCTCACATTCCTGTGGAATTCTTTGTGCAGACCATGCAGAGGTGGAGGGGATGCACGAAAACAGAAGAGGTGCTAAGCTGTGTTTGCTCCCCTGTGCCAAACACAGCCCAGCAAGAGGAACTGCTTTATTTCCAACCAGAGCATCCTGAAGGGCTGGAACAAGCCTTTGAAGATGCTACAAAAATAACATTCCCGTGTTTTTTAACTTCTCAACAGTTTCTCCCTTTAGAAAAACCCGAACTTCCATAAATGACAAATACTGGCTCAGGAGAACAAGCAGAGACGAGCAGCTGGCTCGTTGAGGTTCAAAGCTGGCTCCAAAGCAGCTCAGTAACACAGGGAAAGGAATCCAGAACAAAGTGTGACACGTGGGTTCAACCAGCAAAACACACATCAAAGCATGCCCTGGCTCCAAAAAGGAACAGTTCCATCAGCAGCTTCAAGGACAGTGACCATTTGCATACTGAGCCATCAGCTGAGTGATCCGTGGTTGATCAAAGGCAGTGGGATCTGAATGGTCAGGATTATGCATTATGTATCAGTTAATTACACATTAATGCCCGAGTCTGAGTCAGAAATGCTCCTTGTTTGCTCACAGGAACAACTTTCCTTGATCTGTTTTTTCAGAGATCTATGCCTGTAATTACCACACCAATGACTTTGGTGGACAGACACAGTTCTGATGTAAGAGCAAATCTGTTCTAATTAGGGCTACAGGAGCTGCCAGTAGTATGTAGTCAGTGCCTTTTCCTCCCCTTTCTTTATATACACATTCTATAATTATACAGATGCTGGGCAAGAATAGTTCAAGGAGCATTGATAAATCCTTCCGTTAATTCCAGCTGAATTATTTCCATTTTAATTTTAGTATCACCATGTGTGAAGTCTCAATAGCTGAAAAAAAAGTTTTCTGAAACCTTATTTGTCTCATGGTTCTTCTAAAATCTGAGGTCGATATTTAGAATTAACTTCATATTTACAGGGTTTGAAATGTGCTTTTGTGACTTGTGCAATCAAGATGCAATTTCACACAATCTACTGCAAACTAAGAATGAGGTTCTCGGGGATGTGAAGATTCAATGGCAAGTTCAAAGCTTTCATTTCTGAACTATCCCATTCATTCCAGAAAAGAACATTTGGGCCCATGTCTGTAAGCAGAATGATGCAGTATCCTGAGGGATCTGAGCAGAGGCAGCAAAGGACCCGTCTGCACAAGAACTTGTGCCCTTTGTGACCAAGGCACAGCAACGCCGATCTCTTGTGCAATTTTACTCCCTCAATTAACATCCCACAGCTCCACACAGCTTATTACCATTAGCTTCCAAAGCTCTTTACAATGCCTACTGTCATCAGCCATCAAAAACACAAACCTAATTGTTCATTAGTGGTGGGTGGTTCGTTAGTGGTGGCTGTTATGTTTATGTGGTGCCTTGGCAGTGGAATTTTTGCCAAGGATTACTTGTGGTTACGTCCATCCCACTTCATGACACCATTGCCAGGCAATAAAATATGGTCCTGTGTATTGTTATAATAATCCAGGGAATGTTTCTGGCCTAGTCCAATGTGCATTGTCCCAAAATTTCTCTGACCCATGAGCTGGAGTTTTCCAGTGGCGGCTCCTCAAAGGCCATTCAGGTGAAGCCACCCTGGTTGGGCAGGTGGGGGACTTGATCAGGGAATCACAGGATAAATTACATTGCAAAAGGTCTCTGTGATCATCAAGTCTGACCTCTGTAAAGGTTTGATCTGTGACAATTGGCCTCAGCATCTGGGAGTGAAAACTTCATAATTCTTTTTCCATTAACCTGATAGCATTCATTTAAAAACTGAAAAAAAATTTAGTCCTTTTTTATAGACATTGATTTTTCTATGAAGGTTTTGGTTTTGGTTAAAGGGTAATTTGGTCACTACTGTTAATCAAATCTCATTTATTTTCTTCTTCAAAACAAAATGTCAGATGAAAATGAGATTTCAAGAAAATGAGGTTTCAAGAGCAAGTCCTGAAGAAATTTGTGTAGAACATTGTTTTGCTGTGCTGTGGTTTTTCCAGGCACATCCCATTTGTCAGAATTTTTCATGATTTAGGAAGTTACAAAGAGTTGAGTGAGTATTTACAGAGTTTAACAAGCACTGAGTTCTGCTAGGTGGGCAGAGGGAGTTCAGCCCCACACCCTTTTCACATCCCAGGTTCCAGGTTGCATAACCCAAGAGATTCTTACAGAAATTGGGTTACAGAACCTTCCCACATGAATCTCAGCCCCCCTAATTCTTGTTGCCTCATTCTTTATTTTATATAAAGCAAAACACCAGATGCCTCTCACTGAATTAATCTTACTGATTAAAAAAATCTGTGGAAAGAGGGAACAGAAGTGGCTGTTTTTATTATGTTTTAAGTACCAAGCTAAATTCTCTTGTTTGCTGAGTACCCTAACTACTGAATGATTTGATGAGAAGAATATCACTTACTGCCCCTTTTATCTCCTTTGATTTTCTTACAAATTCTCAGAAGTAAAACAGTTCACTACATGGCTAATGAAACGTTTGTTAATTAAAAAAATAAAAGAATTAAAAGAAAATTCATGAAGAAAAATCAAACTGAAAATGTAATTTCAGTTGACATAATTTTTCTCCCAAAGGCCCTTTTCTTCTTCTACTCTTCAACACGCTGAAGTGACAGAATTAAACTCCCTTTCAAAATAGTATTAAAGACAGAAGTTTAAGGTAAATGGATCTCTAACAAGAATTTAAACTTCTAGGCCAACACAATGAGAAATCCTGAATAAGAATGAAATCATAAAAAGCACCTGTGGATTTACTTTCCTTTTTTTCAGTTTCAAGCACCATTTTTACTTTGCAGCATTGATTCTCAAAATAACTCCTGCTAACATGTGGTTCTGAGTTGAATGAACTCAGATCATCTGCTTTGATTTAAATATTGATTCTTTGTAATGTATGAGAACAGCTGCCTTTTTGAATTCCTTTCCATCCTCCTTATTACTAAAAACATCATCATTTTATCTCTGGGATTTTGGTGCTTAAATAGCATTTCATCTATACCATCTAATGAACTCAGTCAGAAAAGCTTCATCTGCTGACATCTGAGGAAAATACAATCCAGATTTCCAAACACTGACTTAACAAAACATGTCATCAGGAAGTTACTTCATATTATTTTAGGGAAAATTGCCCATCTCTTAACCTGGAGCCAGAGTGTATAGTTACATTGATAAAGGAATTGAATAGGTGATAAAAAGTTCACCTAGATAGAAAAAAGCTTTAAAATAAACTGGAAAGCACAATTATTTCCCATTATGCT
>JACBWW010001545.1:0-12715 GCA_020086605.1 Lanius collurio
ATATATTATACATATACATACTATACATATATAATTTACATATATAATAGTGTAAATATATATATAATAGTCTAAATATATGTGTATAAACCAATTCTTTTTATCTTTTGGAGTGTGAAGCTTCATTAATTCACTTTCATGCCTCCTTTTTTTACATCATTGTTTTTATGAATGAGGAACTTTGGTTAGAAAAGAGGCAATTAGTGAAGGCTGCCCCCTGAGATCTAGTGCAGGAGAACATGGGCATTTACTCAAACATCTGAGTCAGGAATACTTAGATGTAACACTCTGAGGATACTCCCATTTCAGAAAGTCTAATCATGACCTGAAGTGTTTGTGTATTTGATTAAATGATCATTAAACTCCAATGACATCTCCTTGTTCACTAATCATGTAGATTATGTCTGCACTAAAAATATTCACAGCTGTGTTCCCAGGTTGCGCTGTCACCAAGGTGTAAATACTGTTTTTCTCAGCAATGGAAAGGTCTAAAATGTGAAGGCTGAATACAACTAGACTTTGGAGCTCCTCTTAGACCAAAATTGATGAGCTTTGTGAGGGCTTCAGTTAGTCTTATAAAAATAAAAATCTGTCTCAATTTGCTGTGGGAGCAGAAAATTATTTCTAAAAAAGCTAATCTCACTTGTTGGCTTTTTCCAGGCTGAGCAGTTAAAGCAGGTAATTCAGGCTGCTTAAAAATTCATTTACATAAAATTACCTTGAGCAACTCAGTTCTCAGTGGTACAAGGTTGTTATCTGGCATATGTGAAATGAAATTCAAATCCCTGATCTGTCTAACTTATCATATACCAAAAAACTGTGTTCTAAATTTAAACACTTTCAACAGAATTATTGCATAATTGAGTTTGTAGGTGGCCACTGGGGGTCATTTTGTCAATCTCCCTCCCACGAACATGGCCAATTTCTGATGTAGATCCAACACTGAAGTTTGAGGGAGTGGTCCAAGCCTTGTCCAGTTGAGATGTGAGAATCTCCAAGGGTGGAGAACACACAGATTCTCTAGCCAGCCTGTTCTACTGCTCTGCTGGAGCCCACAAAGAGAAATGTTTTTTTTATATAGTGTCAGTGCATAGTTGAACCTTCACTGTTCACCCTTGAGAAAAGTCTGGCTCTATCTTCTCCATGACAGTGTCAGAGACTGAAAATAGTTCATGCCTCAAACATTGATGTAAAGTTTTGCTCATTATAAAGAAGCTACAACCAAAGAAGCCTCCCTGAAGAGTGGGACTTTGAACTGAAAGTCAAATTGTTGATGAGATAAAGGGAAACCATTTTTCAGTCATCTCAGGCTGAGGGAAAGGGATGCAACCACAAAAGGCCAAAGCCACCAGCTGCACTGAGAATCATCCCCATCTGAGTTTGAGGTGGGGGCTCACAGCTCACAGAAGCCAGGTTTACACAGACTCTCCTCAACTGAGGGGGGAGAAGGAGGTTTTGGGTGCATCGTGCAGCCTCTGGTGAGAGGCACTGAACTCGTCCTCTGACCACACAAACCGACCCAGCTGTGGAATCCCCAACCCCACAGGGCACATCCACGGGACTTTCAGGTGAGTGACAGCGAGCGGGAGTCACGATCCACCAAAGACTCCCTAAAATGCTCCCCAGAGGCACCACCAGATGTAACAGGTCCAGAGTCTGCTGTGAGAGGCTGCCCCCTCCCCCAGGGGGACATGCCTGGACAGTCCCACCTGGCTTGAGGGTACATTAACCCATGGGATTCTGTGCTTTTTGAGGGGACCTTCACCACCAAGAAGACCAGGAGAGGGTCAACAGAACATCGCTGGGATCCATGGAGTGGAGATATTTTCCTTATTCTATCCCCCTCTTTCTTCCTGTCACTCTCTTTTTGTCGTTCCCCCCCACCCTACTTTATATTTCTTTCTCTCTCTCTCTCTCTCTCATAATTTCTATCAAATAAAATCCATACTATTGACTGGCATATGGTCTTGTTTGCACCTTAATTCAGGCAGAGGTATTTCTAATACCTCAATAATTGGATGCTGACAGACACCCACCCCGTGGGCAGTGAGAGGCTGCAGAGACACTCTGTTAGCTTTTCCTTCCTCACATTAGGCAAAGTCAACATTTCCAGCATGTGCCCCAGAGCCATTGCTGTGGCTGTTGTCTGGACTCTCCCCAGTTTGTTCAGCTTGAAGATGAGCATGTTCATGTTGAAAATGTCCCTGCTCATTTTAACGGGGTTTAACTTGATGATTTTTAAAGAACTTTTCCTACCAAAACGGTTCTACAATTCTACAATCTCTCTGTCCCACTGAACAGGTTGCTCATCAACAACCAACATAAAGATTTTCCAGAAGTAGCAGTAATTATAGAATAGAGCATTTTATAGTAAATTTGAAAACAAAACAAATCAAAACCCCAACAACACAACAACAACAACAACAACAACAAAAGAAACAAAAAACAAAACAAAACAAAACAAAAACCCAAACAAACAAGGCAAACCCCAGCCCAGTCTCCTTTGTTTATAATCTGAAAGAAAAGAGTTTTTTGAAAGATCCAAGGCTGTTCATTTCTATGGAAATTTTAACTAGGCCACCCTTGTCTGGTCCCCCAGAGCAGTGTTATCCATCTCCATACTCTTTGGGATTCAAAAAGACTTTTACAAAGGATGTAATTTGTCTCGGCTTTTTCAAACACCAGAAATCAATTTAACTGAATTTTTGGTGTATTCTGAGCATATTAGTACAGAAAACCATATGCTGCAGAAAGCTTAGTATACAGGTGGGTTGTGAATAAATTTGAAATAGTCTTGTTTATTTAGGTTTTTAATCACAAGGTTAGTCATGAGACATTTTGGTCACCATTTTTCTCATGGACAAAGAATAGAACCATGCCATTTAGGTTTATTACAAAACATGTAACCTAAAGAAATGCTCTTCAGTCCCCAGTTTGAGAGTAAATTGAGAGTAAAGACTGCTGTGAACCAAAAGTATGAAGTATTGACCCATCCCTGAAAATATGTAAGATACAACTGAGTGAATATAAGGTAAGTAATAATGGTGATCATGTTGTCAAATTAAAGCTTTAGAGCACTTACTTTCCCATATTGGCTCTATTACCAGTTATATGCAGCCAAGGCCAAAGAAAGCAGGTCTGCTCCTTTATTTTCCTTCCCTTGTGACTTCATGAGTTATGTTATACCTGTGGATAATTTATCTGTATTGCCCAGCAAGGAAAATGGACAAAATCAAACAAATTGTTGCACATGACACATAACATACATATATTCTATGAAGTGTAGTCACCATACTATATTTAAGGCTGACAGCTTATGTAGAAATTTTGTTGCTTCTCTATGATGGCAATAAATCCTGTGAATTGAAATAGATTGGAATTAATGTTTTCCAATTGTTTTCACCACAAGTTGGAGCATCAAACTGATGCAAATCCATCCAGCTGTAACATGGATAAATGTCTATATTACATTGAATATGTGTGTTAATCAGTACTGAAGACATAAGAAAAATGAGAGCAGAGGACAATGGTCAACACCTAAATTATATTTTAAGAAATTTGCTCTATTTTCTTTTATCCCATTCTTTTCACTTTTTCTGTCAAAATTCTTAATGTTTCCTTTCAAGGAGACAAAGAATAAGACAGATGCTCAGAATATATGGATGAGAGACCTGATCTCATAAGCAACAAGAGCCACAAAACACCTCCAGAATTTTCTCTTTCATTTTTACACTTGTGAGTCCATTTTTAAACACAACTGTGTCAAAACTGGAATGTCCAGCCAGTCTACTATTCGGGTTGGAGGCATTTAGCAGCCTGTTATTTATAACTGCCCAGCTATCAGGAGCTTTCTAGTCAACATTCTCCCTAATGCTTGCCACTGCTTTAGATTTACCTTCAGAGTTGTATGGAAGAAAAAATGGAGTCATGTGAAAGACAGATATTCTTGTACATCATTTGTAATCCAAATGTAATTTGTAATTGTAATTATAATTTCCTTTTCCTTTCCTCCTTTTCCTTCTTTCTCTTTCCTTCTCCTTCTCCTTCTCCTTCTCCTCCTCCTCCTCTTTCTCTTTCTCTTTCTCTTTCTCTTTCTCTTTCTCTTTCTCTTTCTCTTTCTCNTCTCTTTCTCTTTCTCTTTCTCTTTCTCTTTCTCTTTCTCTTTCTCTCTCTTTCTCATTCTCTTTCTCTTTTCTTTCTCTCTGTGTATGTCTTTTTTTTCTTCTTTAACAAACAGGCTTTAAATGCTGATATACAAGCACTGGAGGAAACTCCCACAGGTCACCAAAAACACTTTTAATGGTCACTCATATTTGTACTGAGGGACCCCCCCCAGAAGATAAAATAAAACAATCTGTGTTTTGACAGAGAGAAGTACCAACATAATTGTCTTCTGGAGCTCTCCCTGGGCTTTTCTTGTATATCAGGCTTCTCCTTCAAAAAATTTTCAATACATTTTGTGGGCTGAGACTTCCTCAAACTTATTTTAATACAATAGCACAAAGCAGAATAAGAAGATTGGTAGACAACTAGGTTTTTGTAAGTTACTGGATAGAATTTGTCAGAAAAGGTCTAACCTTGCTGATGGTCTAAGGATGTGTTTAAAGAAAAGAAGCATTCATATTAAAAATTAAAATACTGATTGTTATTTAGTTAAATTAGATAGAAATAATGTGTTCCATCAGACCAAAGAGCAATAATGGGAAAAAAGCAAACAAATAAACCAAAATACGTATTTAGAAAGAAAGTCAGTTGGGAATGCAAATACTCGAGTACATTAATTTAGCTCAAATGTCACTCAATTCTTTATTACATAAATACCAGTTAAATAAGAAAATTAGAATTTCAGGTCTCAAGTTGTTTCATGTAAGGTGAAGGAGAGACAGGGTCCAGTATAACATTTAATCTGAACTCACCAGCACCATGTGTCTAACTCCTTCTCCTCTAGCTGTCAATGAATTTGACTTGTTGGTCAAATTTACTGTAAAATTCAAATTTACTGTACTACAGCATAGGTTAAACATTTCCATATATCAAAAATGTACATTAATGTCAGAGGCTGATAATTTTATGTAATTTTATTTCATTATAAATTTGAGACTTTACACAGCTAGTGAGGAGAACTCTACTTAGCCCACGCAGTGCACCTCTGGGACTGTTCCAGATGAATATTCCTATGAATTTCCTCCACAATGACTGCCAGCAGGGTCTGCCAAGGCTCTTTCTTCTGCAAACAGTGTTCCTTGCACCTTTTGTAAGCAGTAGGTGTACATATGTTGATTTTTTAGTAAAATGTTATTCTAGACCAAGAATCAGGGTCTTATATTGAGCTGACCTGACCCTATGAGAAATTGGAAGGAAACAATAACTTTTACCATCTTGTAAATAGGTACTCAGAAACAAGCCTAAAAACATATTATCAAAATGATATTTTAGTAAAGTTTCAAAGGAATGTCATTTTTTTTTTCTCATTTCTCAATTAAAATAGTTTATGGAAATGTAATGTAGTAAAGAGCCAATGCTATAGTCACTTGGCTAATTCAAGAATTAAATTAATCTTTTGATAAAAATTTAAACACACAAATTGAGTTAGTGCTAAGATATATCTGAATTCTGTAAAAAGCCTATGTGAGCTTTACACAATCCACAGAAAATACAAGGGTCAATTTAAGAAGAAATTCTTTTGCTAGGAGACAAGAACTGCAAGGAACACTAATAATGTTTCCTCATTTTAAATAGCAAACAGGTTAAGAAATAGTAACCATGGATTACCAAGAAATAAACCCAAGTAAGTCAGTGGGTGTATTTGTGTAAATGTATGGAAAATTCAACACAAACACAAAACATTTGGATCAATCTCTCCTTTGTCCTCACAGTAAATGCATATACAAGTAAGTAGAGAGTTGATATATAAGTAAACAAGGAATAGACAGTAGATCCAGACACATGTATTGAATCTATATTTTGGCTTACATTACACCTGACATTAACCTCCACAAAAATATTATGGAAATGTAAGTGTTTCTGGTACACTAAACTGACCACAGTTTTATATAAAATTTGATAACAAATAAGAAGAAAATAATTGTGATATTACCTATTATGAACATGGAAATGTAGATTTTAGCTACCAAAATTAGAGATTTCATCAAAAAGATTAATTGCCTACACAGTATTGAACCTTTTACAGGAAATCAGAAACACAGTTGAAAGACAAAAACAATAGGTATTGTTAAACCACCTCAGAAAAATGTTATTTTTTTGTGCTTTGATACTGTTTTTGCTCTCATTTTCCTTCCTTTAAACCCACTCAAAACTCTTCCAGAAAGCATTAGATTTTTAATATAATTTCTTTAAAATTCTTTTTTTTTTTTTTTTTTTTCTACTGTCTCTAAAACTTTGCAAGTGTATCTCAGATTAGCTTTAGTAAGTCATCTGTTTAAAACTGTCTTCTCAATACTAGGTCTTATCTCTCATTCTTTCATTCTTTTTTTCTAACACTTGGTTTTGCTGCTGTGGTCCCCAAGAGGTGATTAAAGAGAATTGTCCTAAATGAAATGGTGACAAACTATGGGTCCAAAATCTAAAACTTTTGATTGTATCTACGGAAAACTTTTAACAGTGAACAGAATAAAATACATCATGAAAAAACCCTCCTTTTTTACTGTGGCTCTCTGATAACAGATATTTGTGCAAATTTTTCCCAGTAAATATCTAGTTTGTGGGACTAAGGGAATTACACAACAGACAATATATGGTGTGGTCCTTTCTCTGTGATTTCAGGTGGAAATTTTTCAACCTTTTGGTAACTGCTATTTCACTTATTTTTCAAAAATTATCCAGAGTTGTATCAGTTATACTCTAGATCACACAGATCCAGCTGTAGAGAAGGGAAGTTTCAGTCCCAGAACTGACTCAGGTTACAAAATTTAGGATTAAATGTCTGAATCAAAAAAGAAAGTGAAGATTTGAACTTGGGTCTTTCAATTCCCTGAAGAATATTTTATCAATCAGGTTTTAAGTATTCAGTAGCACCTCCTTTTAAGGAAATTGTTGGGTTTTTTTTTTTTTTTCCTGTGGGGAAACTTATGAGAGTATCCAGTGTAGCCTTGAGCATTTTGATGAGGAGGGGTGGGGAGGAGACATTTAATGCTGTTGAGGGAATTTCCCACTTGTGTCATGGTTTGAGGAGCTTCTAAATATTTCCCAGGATCCAGAGCCTAGAGAAGGAGAGGTGAGCATTTAATGAGAGGGGATGAAAGGCAACCTATGCTCTTTCTGTTGCAATCTGGGCACAGTGCAAGGTGTGTCATGTGCTAAATTTAAACTCAGACTGGCCTTTAAAGTGGAAGTCCTCTTTTACTCCAACAAACTGAACAAAAATATTTTTGGTTTTCTGTTGTTTAAAACTCCATTTTACTTTTAAAATGGAGGATTTGGTAAATGGTTGCCCCACAAATGCAAACTGTATAACCTTTTTAAATTATTCCTCTTTGAATTCTGAGATTCTCTTTCTACCTTTATTGTAGATACATAGATTCATCAAGGACCAGGTAGTATCATTTACCCTTAGGCAAGCTCTACTACAGAGGCTGTGGCTACTTCTCAGTTCTCTGATCTTGCCACTGATTCCTGCAATGATGGCTTTTATTAATATTTATGTCCTGTCCAGTGAGACAACTTGTTTTTTAGGAAAGACCATTGTGGTGAATAATCATTATTCATCAGTGCAGTAATTCACATCCCTGGTCTCTGAAGTTCAGGAGAAGAATTGAAGGTTGAGCAGCAGACGTGATGTTAGCCTGAGGGAGTTTATTTCCTTAAAAGATATAGACAATTCCCATTTAAAGGGAATGAACCTAATTTTACTAATATATTTGAGGCCAGACCACAGGTATTTGGTTGGTTTGCATTTATGGCCTTCTGACAAGCTCATGTGAATCCAAGTGAGAAAAGCATAGGCTGGAAGTGTAAAACCACCAAAGCTCTAAAGAAATTGATTAATTATTTACACAAGAGTTTATTTTGATTTGGTTTTACCTCTTCAAATAAGCATCTTATTTTCCCCTGCTGACTGCTGCACCTGACATTAGTTCTGCATTGTTATGTGTGAGAAAGTAATGTCCTACCACTTACTTAAGTACTGAATTTTAAAAGAAATATAGATTTTTTTTTTTTAATTAGCAGAAGAGTGAATGAAGGGAACAGTATCTACTGACTTAGTCATGTGTGTTATAGGAGTTTACTGTTTGCATTACTATTCACACTGAAAGCAAGCAGAAGGATTTCACTGAAAATTAGCATTTTGAAAAACTATTTGTAAATGTTGATGACACAATGCACTATCTTCTTCCTATGGACTGTGATGATGTCACAGGAGCTAAAACCTCCATGAAACTGATCATGAGCATGAACAAAAAGAAAAGACTATTTGCATGTAAGACTTCTTGAATCCATCCTGTGAACAAGTTTAGTCTATACAATTTTTGAAATGCAATTCCTTCTAATTAATGCAACTGGTGAGTAGGTCAGGCTTTGTATGAAAATAAAGTAGGGTGAGATAAATAAGATAAATCCAATGCTGCTTTATACCCTGTCAGAATGGTCGATGAAACTGAAACAGAATACAATTCAAATTGAAAAAAATAATCCATGGTGCAAAACATTTAATTAGCCTGTTAGAGTTGCTGCTCTGAAATCTTATTGCAGAAGCTTAGGGAGGTTCTCATGAAGTGAGCTTTTACATGGATATGGAGAACATATATGCTAGAAATGATAGAAAGAGGTGAATTTCAACTGTCTAAGAAGATAATGAATAAGTAAAAACTAGGATGAAATTTTCCCCTTCAATTTTTGTCCACCAACAGATTTTTGGCAATGCTTTATTGTTAAAAAAAAACAAAAAAAAACCCAAAAAAAAACCCCAAAAATAAAACCCAAAAAACCTAAAACAAACAAAAAAAAAACCATAAAACCCCCACCAAAAACCAGTTATACACTAGTCTTATCACCTGAATAATTTAAGTATCCATTTTAAAAATTCTAATTAGCTAAATCAATTGCTTCACAGAAAAATTATGTACACAGCAAGAAGAGCAAAATTTGCACCTAAATTATCAAATTGAATATCTCAAAATTACTGTATTTCTATAGAACTGGCTAAAAATAATGTCTTTTGGCTTAGAGCAATTGAGTACTTGGAAAAAAGCATTAATTTTTTTCTGGGTAAGTATATATTTAAGTAAGATCCAAAATACAATTGAAAAGGTTCTTAATCTCTTGAAGTTGAACCTGTCAGATCATTTCATGGTTTTGCTGTCTCCCTTTTCCCAGAAAACCAAAAGACAGTAGCAATAACTTTATGAGGCTCTAGGTAAATTTGAATACCTCTTCCTTCTACAATCCCAAGGATATGACAAAAATCATATTTGAATATGAGGCAAGATTCTGACTTGCACTCTGGTTTGCTGTGGCAGCAGAGCAAAGCATTGATCTAAGTGGTCTGTCTATTTAAAGGTTAAAACTGTAAATGCATGGAGTGTCATATTTTCTGTTGTTTAACAATGTTCTGTTTTGGCCCTTTACACAGAATGATAAAGGGAAAGCCTGTGTAGCTCTGGTGAATAAATAGAGGTCATGGACCTTCAGACAACACAGTTCAGCCAGCACAGTAGGTAGAGCTGGAAATTTTGCAGCCCAGATTTGGTATACATGGTTTGATGGAAGCATTGGCTTACACTTGAACTCTCAGTTTTGAGTAATTCCCATGTATTCATAAAACACTTGGAAAAAGTGACTGAATGACCTTTTTGGTATGGGGGTGTTCTGTGAAATATTCAGGTTTTTATTCATTTGAACTATCCTTAAGTTACTGAAAAAGATCCTGCTTCAAAGATTGAAGTGGAAAAATGGTCATCTACAATGTGATAGCTCAAATTTGATGAGCTTGCCTGATTCTGCAAGATTCTTAGAGGTCTTAGAAATTAAGACAAATATACATATCACAAGTAAGGTTCTCTGCTAAAATTCCTGCCTGATTTTGTCCAAGGACTTCTTTTTACATCTGCAAGGTTTGCAAAAAGTCCTAATTAAAAAAAAAAAAAAAAAAAAAAAAAAAAAAACCCTCTGCATACACAATATCAGTAATGAAATAGGAAGCCATACAGATTCAATTGTACAAAATCTCTTTCTTTCTGAACTCACAGATCATGTTTGTAAAACACATTCACTATTCAGCTTTCAAAGGCTATTCCATAAGCAGAGAAATGTGTACTTTATTAGAGTGCCCTTGACTGTAATCCTAAAGCTAAGTAGGTAAACTAATCTCTTTTTTCTTCTTTTTTTCTTTTTTTAAATTTTTACTCTATTTGCTGAAACAAATTGAATATTCTATTACTGCAAAGGTAGTTCAATTTTTATAGGCTTAATAAGAAACAGCAATTTTTCATTTTTGTTAAAGAAGAATGAGATTTTTTTCCCTCAAATCTGTTTAGATAGTTGTAGGGAACAGATTACTTGCTAGCACAGCATTTTGTCAAAGTAGCCAAAGAATGTTGACTTTAATCTAAAAGAATATTCTAACTAAATAAGTAATAGTGGTGGAATTTTTCTTTCCTAATGCTTGAGTGCCAAGTGAAGCCATGGGGAAACAACACTGGCAAAGGCATTCTTAGTTTGAGGGGTTTTTTTCTGATAAATGGATCTGGGATTGAGAATGGGGGATTTTTCATAAACATTGAGAGCAAAAACATCCTGAGGTTATTGGGGTCAGATAAAAAGCTCACAGTCCCCCCTTTAAGTTCATGAAAGGCACATCTGTGTACCTGAACAATACAGATCTGTTTGGCACATCAGCTTTGCTTAGGTTATTTTGACAAGCATATTAATAAAATTACATGGAATGAGTGTATTGTGACTAAACTCTACATGCACTCTGAAATAATCTCCTTTTCCTTCTGAATGTCATCCTGAATAAGTGCTAAACTTTATCAATGCTTAAAATAAGATGTTTTCTACAAACTCCTCTTGCAGGTCTATAACAGGGAATGGAAAAGAATGTTCAATGTTGCCTTTTCAGTCATTTTTTACTTTGACTAATGGCTGCCTATCCGATCTGAGAAGAACAGATGTAACTTGTGTTGCACGTTGCAGACTTTACTGCTTTATTGTGATAACTTTGAAAACTTAACTTAAAAAGGCCATTTCTGCAGGGCAGAGATACCACAAGGTGAAATCAATCTTGTTACTGATGAAAGGGATTGCATGCCACACAGTTTGCACTTTAAATTATTTAGAATGTTAAGGCTTCCTTGCCAGCAGAGGTAATTGATTTGAGAGCTGGTTCACTAAAGACCAGCAACGTGCTATGTAAAATTGGTGGTGTGTTCTGTGTTGGCAGCTCACTGCGCTTCCAGGCTAAGGAAATTGCTTAGAATTGCTTTAATTCATAAAGGTGTTCTAAGCAAAGTCATTGTGAAAAGAAGCACTGCAGAAATAAAATGGCCCCTAGTTTTCCATGAGATGCTTGAAATGAGGCTTCAGTCTACTCTGTAGATTTCATGCTCCCAACTATCCTTCAAACCACTGGCAAATTGTCTCACAGAGTAGCTCCCTGAGCTACAAAGAAGAGCCAGGCAATCATCAAATGAAGCAGCAAATTTATCTCTGGCCTGTCCCCTCAGTCTAGGTGACGGGAACACTCACCGTGCAATAAGTTATATCTCATTTAAATTATTCCCTGCCTGTAAAATAATTTGCCACATTTTCTTTCTCACATCCCAGAAGGCTAGATGGGGAAAAAAAAAAACAAAAACAAAAACAAAAAAACCATCCTAATGCTTGGGAATCTAAAATGGGGAATGAATTCTTCTGTTAAAGAACATACCAAAGCCCAGCTCATCACTCCAGCCTTTTGCTAAAGAATGGTTTCTTGTCATGTATCTGAAGCAAATGAAAAGGAAACAGAGCCTGAAGACCACTGCTTTAATCACATCTAAAGTATCAATCTCTATCCATCTTACCATCCAAAAAGTCCAAGAACACACATATTCCATGACTTCTCAGTAACCCAAATACAAACCATTTTTATGCTTCCCTATGCTTGTGGAGTTACTGGCATGCATTTGACCCATCAAATCTGGATGGATATATTTTTATCAAAGAATAATTTGAGTGAAAATAATTGAAATCTTGTATCATATCTTCTGACTGTATGCATACCACCTGAACCATGCTGTTTGAGGACCTCAGGTGTCTATGCAGAAAAAAAATCATCCCTTTATCACTTTTAGAGAGTGTTTTTTCTTTAAGTAATTATCTGTTGAGTATAGGCTGAGTATATCAGTATTGGCCAACACTATGAAGACAATAAATTATCAGTAAAACAACTGTTCATGATTAGTCTGCAATAAATGTCATGAATTTAAGGAAGAAGACAGAACAGTGACTACATCCAGTGCAGCAGGTCAGACCTATGCATGAGCTTAATGAAAGATAGTGAAACATGTCATGTCTGAATGGAGACTTCAAATAAATAATTTACTTACTTGTCTATTCTGTCTCATTAAATCTTCCTTCTTGTCTTCCCCTTGTGACAATTTTATTACTTTCACAATTTATTGTTTTTATCTGTCAGTCTTCACAACTGGTTTTCATTATTTTGACTGTTCATATGAAGCAAATGCATTGTGGTTTTGTTTTTTTTTGACAATCAGCT
>JACBWW010001547.1:0-12711 GCA_020086605.1 Lanius collurio
CACTGCATTTTATCTGTGCATTGTTATCTTCTTAATTATTAAAAAAAAAAACAATTTTCATTTTAACATAATATGGAGGATGAGGCATATTTAAATATTTTGATGGACACCATCAGATGTACGTCATAATTAGTGCTGATCACTTTTCCAAACTTGCAGTAGATGTTCTTTTTAGGAAGTTGGCTCACTGCAATCACAAATTATTGCACAGATCCACAGGGGAGCACATACTCATTTAGATAATGATCTGAGATAGATCTACTTTCTTTTGACCAGAAAATAACCTCACGAAGGGAATCCCAAACCTCACCAGATCACACTTTCTTTTCTCCATAGCCCAGCTTCAAATTTTCACCCATCATGTGATTTACATTCCAGAAGAGGGATAAACCACCTTGCTCTTTCCTCCAAACTGCCCAGTAGGATGGTTTGGGGCTTGTTTTCTTTTTGCAATAACTTTGTTTCATGGGATCAGCACCCTCTTAACACCCTCTTGCAAAGGGAGGCCTTGCAACATCTGAAATTATGGATTGCATGGCAGTAAAACAAACCCACACAATGTCCAAAACCCACGGAAAAGAGCTACTTATCACTCCCTGTAATATTTCCTCTCTGCATTCATCCTCTCCCTAGATAAAGAAATACTAATCCAGCCCTAAAACAGAATTTAACATCTGTGGGCAACACGTCTTGGATTGATTTACCCAATTATTCATGGTGCGCTAATTAAAACCAGGCTTTCCTGTTTAATTATTGGTCTCTAATGACAATGGCTGAGGACAAGGCTGTTTCTCCAGGAGCTGACAAGACAAGCTCTGGCTCTGTGGCAGCACTGAAAGCTGTCAGAGACCCCGGGCTTTCGATTTTCCTTCAAAATTATGCTGGGAGAAGCACTTCTGCAATGCCTTGGGAAAAAATAAAATAAAAGTAGTGAACATCTGCTGACATTGATTGTGAGAATCTGAAACTTTATGAAACCATAGATGGGATGCATTTGACGAGCATTTTTCTGGAACATTTTCAGACTTAAGCAAACAACATCTGTTAATATTGATTTTTGGGTTACACTGAAACTTTCAGAAGAATTACAAGCAGTGGGTGATTGAAAAGTGTTGTGATGGATGTTAGAAGATCAAATAGGAAACAAAGGTTTGAAAGGTCTGCTTTTCTTTAGCTTCATTAATGATCTATGATCCCTCCCCTTTAGAAGAAAATAAAAAGAATAAAGGCGAGAAAAAAATTTTTGTTTTATTTCACACACTGAAAGATCAGAGAAGGAACTTAACATTTATGAAAGTTGGTGAGAATGTCTGAGGCAAAGTGTTTCAGTTCTACAGTTGGCACAAACATTTCCAAAGCTACATTATAATAAAAAATAACTGAATAAGTCCACAGAAGGGAAGTCATCGTGACAGATTAAGGTGTCTGTTTAAAAAAAAGAAAACAACTTTTAAAAAAATAAACAAATATTTCCCTGATACTCTACAGTTAAGCTTTTGAAACACTAATAAATCAAAGTTTTACATTCACAAATTTTAACAAGGTTTGAAATTCCCTTTGCTGGTGAACATTTCAGATGTGGTTTACTGATGCCAAAGGCGTTTTTGTGCTCGAATTTTATCATTTTCCTATTCAATGGACATTTTCCTAAAATTGAACTTTTGGAGACATAATCAATTTACTCACCATTCTTTGATTTAGTAAATGATCCATTACAATTAAAGTGCACACTCAAATAACAATATATTTCTTTTCTTATCTTACTTTTATAATTCTTAGTAAACTCCAGTTCTGCAGCAACTGGGCAGTCAAGTGTGTTGCATTTTATGCAATATTAGCAATATACAAAACACTGTGGCACAGAAAATATTATGGGAAATAGATCAATTGTGTAAAATTAATAAAAAATAATATAAGTTTGAAGAAACCCTTTTCTGATGCATCTGGACTTGCCAGTTATTAAATAGAATTAAATCTCCTTCCAGTGACAAAGGCAAGGACCACATGGAACAATGGATTCTGCTGCCTACCTCCTGCATCTGTCCCAGTCCCAGATTAGACCTGGATACGAGCAGATAAAGATATTAATGAATCAGCTCCAGCCAGAGGTCATACAACCCACATCTGCTTTCAGGCTCTGGCAAAAGGCATCTCAACACCTGTCTGAAAAAATAAATTATTCACAGAAAACATTTCAGGGGACAGAGTATTCTATTTTGTGAATGTACCCTTTCGGGTTTATGCTGCTTCTCTGTCCTACAGAAATTCTGTTTGTACTTGAGGGATTTCTTGAAGTCAAATCCCAAGCATATGGAGGGAGCAGTCGGTTCTATTTATCTTTCACACCATATGAAGCCCCACCAGCCAGTCCAGTGTCTTGCTGGTGAATCTAAGCAAGACATGGGCAATGCTGGTAGTCAGGAAGAATCACTTGACAGCCCTGTGTGCTTCCTTCAGTGGAGAACATCTGTTTGTAAACCACCAAACTACCAGGGAAAAATTCAGCTTTTCTTGCTGCTGATATTTTCTATGATTCTTGGACTGCTGTGTGCATACATATATATAAATATATATAGAGAGAGATACACACATATATGAACAGACACTGTGTGTGTTTATTCAGATATGTCTATCTTGCCCCAATCAGACCTTTCCAAGTCCTGAACATTTCATTATATGTAATTTATAACTCCTTCATTGTTTAGAACTTAATTTTCCTCAGAGAGGACCTAAGGTAAAACAAGATTTGTCAACCCTTTCGTGTGTTACCAAAGAGGCTCATAGCAGGAGGGAGGAAAATTAAAATTTTTAGTTTATGGGGAAACCTTCACTGCATCTCCTAAAGACATTTGAAAGGGCTAATCTGTGTAAAAAATGCAGAACTAAGGTTCCAGGACTGACTGCTGGAAGACCCTGAGGAAACAGGGGCATGGAGCATCAAAGAGACATGAAAAAGAAATGGTATTTCCGAAATATTTGTGGAAATGCTTCCATGGTCCACAGCTCAGAGCAGCTCTGCCCATAGCCCAGGGTGTTCCTGAGGATCTGAACCAGAGTAACACAGTGCCCACCACCCTTCTTCTCTTCAAGCAAGACACCAGTCTGGAACCAAAGAGAATTCCTATTTTATAAGCCTGACTTAACAATGCAGCTCTTGCACGAGTTAATTGCTTTCGTGTGGAGTGAGTTGTAATAAAACCCCAGACACACAAAAAGAAAATGCACATTCCCTCACGACTGCATTCTGCCCCCTGCTACACAGTGAGAACACAAGGAGCCCAGGAATATTCCAAAGACAGAAAAAACAGGCAGAAAATTCCCACCCACTGCCTAAAGCACAATGCACAGCAATGCCCTCTAAATCGTGTAAGTTAAAATAAAAATATATATATATATAATATATATTTTTTTTATATGAATATATATATATATGCTCACATTTATATATACCCCCTATGAACCTACATATCTGTACAGCCCTATAAATATATGCACACACATTTTCAGACAAGAACATACCATGGTGTGGAACGAAAACAAAATGAGAGACTCAAGTAAACACTCCCTGAGGTGACACTTTGTGCCTTCCTCTCATCCTTGGTTCCAAGCACAGTGACCTATGGGTCCAGACACCATAAAAATTGAAGGATACAGCCCTGGAAAACAAAAGTATTCCCTGTTTGATCCTTGCTTCTAACACATGGGATTCATGCATTTTAAAAAGCAGAATTAATACTAATCACTGTGGCAGAACTGGGGCTGCCTTTTTAAGCTGAAGTTCACACGATTCAAAGCTGACCTTCAGAATTTTGCATTCTGCCTTTGCACTGTGGATCTGATCTCCAGGAAAGGACATCTTTCCTTAGTAGAAAACTTAATCAAACTGAAACCAAGAAGAATGCCTGTTTACTTAAACTGCTGCAAGATTTTTAATTACATTTGTTTAGTCCTTTATGAAAATGAATGGGAAAATGTAGTCTAAAAAAACAGGACTTCAAACTGTTTTGTGCACTTCGTATTAAAGGGCTTCCTCTTTGGCTCAAGAACAGTTGGAAGCCTTATTTTATAAGGCTTCTTAGAGAGTAATTAAAATACTTCTTGTCACTACTTTTATCTTCCCTAACTGCTCAAAGTGATTAAAGAAAGACACTGAGTAGTTGGTATAAACATTTTTAACAGCACAGGGAATGTTCAGCCATGTGCCTTTTCCAAAAGCCATGCACAAATGCTTTTTTTCCCCTCAGACAGACTCAAAAGCTGTTCAGACCAAAGTGTTTTGTTTTCTTTTTTCCCCCTTATATTATTATTTTAAAAGCACTAAGTTACATAACCGTTCTGAGCTGTCCACACACAGATGTATTTTATTTTAAGAGCTTTACCAATCACTAATTATAACTAATGTCTTATACCAAAATTCATACATGACTCAACCTGCTCTCAAACTTGTACAAAACTGGTCAGCCCCTGAAAAGTTATGGTTTTTTGACACTAAGAATGTTTTAGCTGGGTAGGGGGGAGTGTTTAATTGAATTTGCCCCATAATAACTTCATGTTTTGCCTTACATTCTTTTAATAAAGAAACAAGCAGCATTAGGTTGCCATTTATTTACTGAGTGCCCAAACACCCTGAGTAAAATTAATGGGGTAAGAAGGAAAGATGGATCTTTTGTAGGGAGGGAAGGTAGTTGTAATTCCTATTGCTCATTGAGGATTAATTCTGGGATTCCCATTGTCCTTCAAAAAGCCCCTAAAACTTACAGAGCTCTGAACCTTCTGGCCTTGACAAAATGTGAATCTTCATTCAAAACACTTTTCTAGAAGCACTTCATAACTGCTGAGGTTGAAGCATTTAATGATGGGGTTTTCAATATTAGTTAGGAGATAAACTAAAGGGAAAATTACCAGTGGTAGAAAAGGTCAAAAAACTCCTTCAGATGTTGAGGAATGAAGAAGCCCTACTTTATTTTACTATAAGTCTGTTTTAGTTGAATTTATTGGATTATATAGTACAATCAAAGAGAAGATAAAAACATTATCTAAATTGCTACCACTGCCCTCTTTTCATCAAAGATTTTCGCTTACTCTCCTGAAACTTCAGGCTTTCAGTCAGGGAATATTTGAATTATTGAGTTTGTCCTACCTGGCACAAAGACAAATGCTGGTAACTCAGTCCTTCCCCAGACACAACCCTGGTCCTTTGCACAGCTCTCCCCAAAAGTTAAGCAGGAGAAATGCAAGTGGCATTTAGATTCCTGCTGAGGGCACTGTGTTATCTGTCACCGAGATTAATGCAGCCTGCACGAGGCGTTGTGGTGGCTGGCACCTGAGATTTATTGAGTGTGTTTAATGAAGATATACACCGAGTTTAAATGCTCCTGGACACTGCTTCTCCTACTCCTCTCTTTGCTTTCTCAATAAGTACAGTTTGCAATTATTTGGAATAGATACATCAATCAGAAAAAAAAATAATTAAAAAATTAAAAAATGAGCCACATGCCTTTTTTGCCCATTCCAAATATTTTCCATGAATGCATGCAAGCATGGGTATCCACAGCATTGGTTTGAATTCCACAGAATCTCCCTCTATATTCTCTTCAAGGAATATTGTAAAAATCCTCACTGATTAAGTTCAGCAAGACCCTCCTTTCAACTGGGAGACGTTGGCAGTTTGCAGCAAGAGGACTCTGTAACCTCAGAGCCATTTGATCCTTTCCCTGCAGCTTTTTGGTGTCACTGGCAGAGTTCTCCTGAGCTGTGTCAGAACCAGCCTGGAGATGTCCCATCAAACAGTCTGAAATAGCATTGCACCCCCAGATTCCCACTGGAAAGTATCTGGGGGTTTCATGGACTCAAAACCCCACAGGTTGTACCTTGAGTTCAGCATGCATGGAAAAGGTAAAGGTGTAAAAAGTCTCTGGGTGAGATGTGCTCTGCCTAAGAAAGCCCCAAGTTCTCAAAGTGCTAAATAATAAAACACTGCTCATTAATATCCCTTGATAAATGTGTGAAATAATTCCCATCAAATGGAAAAAAAATCCCCTCAGAAGCACTGCAAGCCATTGCTTCAGGTTCACTGCAATTTCAAGCATGTGTTACCTGACACATTCACTTCTTCTTCCATTTTACATAAGAATAAGAAATAAAATCTTTTAAAAAACCTCTAAAAATCAGCAGAGAAGTGTGTTAATCCACTGATGTGTTTCTATTGCAGCTGTGGAAGGCAATGTCTTTACATTCAAATTTTGGAAAAGTACAGCAAGAATGAACTCCATACACTAGAAATTAAATAAAAGGATAATACTTTGATATTCTTTAACTGCTACTGAACAAAAGTTCTCAGAAGGCTTTATGAGTACTATTTGTGTCTTACAATATCCTTAATTTCTCTCATTTTTCTGCTGAATGCAAAATAAAGAGGCTAAACATTATTGTCCAGAGGCTTACATTTAGGTGCTCCCTAAGAGATTTGGGTTTTAAAAATGTTGAACTGCAAAGGGATGTTGATCACAAGTCTGGGTAATTCAACTTAATTTTACATTATTCAAACACTTTTCAATTCATTAAATCGTATTTTTTAAAAAGCTCCTTGTGGTTTCCCAGTTCTTCTCAATACACCCATTCTTCTCTCTAAATACAGATTTCCTTTCTCCACTCAAGATGTCCACGTTCAACATTTCATCAAAGTGTGATTTTGAAAAAAACAAAGAAACTGATTTCATGAAATATTTTTCTGGTCAGATCTGGTTTGTGCTACTGCACATTTCTTTCATAATGGCTCATCCAGTGCTATTGTCATGTCCAATGACAGGTAAACCTATTTCTCCTAAATCATTTCCTCACTAAAACACTCCTACCTAAGAAGATTTGGAGTTGAAATCTGCTTCTGAATATATTTGTCATTTAATTCTATAATGTGGTAATTTTACCATCCCTATTCCAAACCCTCTCAGTGCCCATCATCAAGTGATTTTTTTTTTTATTTTTTTAAAACTGAGGCATCAGATCAACTTTCAATGGATTTCAATTTATCCTTTCTCTCTTCCTGATTATCCTTGGCTGCTGAACTTGGATTTTTTGTTGGTAAATAAGCATCTGCAAAGGACAAATCACTTAAGAAATGTAAAGAGATGATAAACAAGGGGCAGTGTCAATTTTAACACAAAAAAATAAGCAAATGCAATCAACCAAATATAGAACAGCTCCAACAAAAGCTTTTTGTTATACCTGGTGGCACGTGAAGAACATTTTATCAGCTGTAAGAAATGGGCTTTAGGATTTAAATCATGTGTCTTTTTTGACCACAATAAAATCTTCCAGGTTGGTTTTTCCTTTCTTTTCCAAGTGATGAACACATAATGAATATCTTTGAAAGAGTTGTGAAAAAACTACCCTTGCAGACAACAGCAAATTGGGTCCTCTCCAACCCAGAATGTTCCTAAAGCCTTTCCTGTTGCTTTTGTGCTTTAAGGGAGTTGTGGTCATTTCTATAAAGAAGAATGAAAATGAATGTTCTTATTCCACAATATTGAACTTGCCTAATAAAAGATTTTTTTTATTCACTGTTATGAAAATGACAACATTTTGCTCAATGCAGCATATCTGAAAAACACTTTTGCCAGATTTTTAAAAAAATTTTTTTAGGTAATTGACATGAAATCCTACTTACCTTTAAGTTATCAATACTCCCCTCTTTAGTGAAACTACTGCTTTCAAATATCAGGAATATTTTTATCAAAACATATAGACATTGTGAGAAGAATAAAACCTGGTGTGTTTTGAGGATGATATCAATTCTTTCTTTAAAATTTAGAATTAAATTTATCTCTGTATCACCTGGTTAATTTTTGTTTCATTTACTAATTACAATATTATTTTCTAGAATCTGACATATTTGATTTTTAATGCAGATGGTAAAATGGGGGTGTTACTTTGCATTAGGTATGCATGATGTATTTGGCTCACTTGTCTAAGCTGTGCTTTGGTTCAGTTTATTTTTTAATGTAAAATGGCATTTTGAAAACTAATAAATGTAATCAAATTTGAGGTGCTTAATCACATTTAAAAATCCCTCAGTGCCATATTAACATCTTAGTAATTCATAAAATACTTTTTAGATTTTAGGAAAGAAACTGCATTTTAATCAATGGTTGAATAAAGTTAAGAGAGACAGAGGGGAAGACATTCCCTTCTTCATAAATCTCTCATTTTTCTCTTCCACTTTGAGCTTCCCACCTTTTAGTTTTTCTACTCAAGATTTGTTTTTCATGTCATAGTATCAGATTTAGTTAAACCTGGATGATTCTCAGCCATTAAAACTGTCTGAATGTGTGTGTGTCAGAGGGCAGACGAAAAGGAAACAAAGATCAGAGTGGAAGAGACAAAATTTATGCAATTTGTGGTTCGAAGTCTTTGTTATAATAATTTATAGTACATTATTATTTTATATTTCCCTTTATATTGCTTTGCCAAAAGTCCAGAATTGGTAGGGAAAGCCTATTGGCCAAATCATTCATTATCTACCAAATCCAGCAATTAACAGGAGTAATTAATTCCCTGCTGAACGCTCTAAGTAGGAGGGGAACATATGGAGCTGGTATCTCCTATTTCAAATATTGATCCACTCACTGAGCCTATAACTATAAGCAAAGAGTTATGCAGAAACCAAAATATTATCTATATATCAGCTGTGATTCCCCCAGAAAACCCAGTGTACCTTCCCTGCAGAAAGGCAAGAACATAATCAGACATAAAAGTCAAGTTTGTGTGTCAGAGATGCAAAGCAATGAGACTTCAGAGAAAACAAACCTGAGGAATTCTCAACATTGCTCTTTATATTTTCCTTCAGGGTATTTCATGTCAGCCACGAGTTCTTATTAAAAATCACTTTTAAAATTATGATATTTGAGTATTCACTTATAATTTATCATCTTGTTCATGGAGATGCATGATTAATGAAAGGAAACTGAAAAGTAATTGAAAAGTACTAATAAAATTTTATATATTGGATCTGTTATTTTTAATTTTCCAAAGGATCATCAGAAAGCCCCTTATCACTTAAACAGAGAGTCTTTAAATGACCACAAGATGAATATTATGGGCTTCAACCTCTATCAGAGATTTCAAAAGGAGCAGGGCCTTACATATGTACAAGTCCTATCAAGTAACTTTCTGCTGCTGTCTTTTGCCCAAGAGAGCCTTTTATTTGATCTCAGTCTTCCCCTCAGTGCAAGAGTAAAACCCGAAAACCCTTTTTATGTGAACTGCAATACCTGGCTCATTTAGCATGAAAAATCAAAAGGATTTGGAAGTAGCTCTGTTTTTCTAAACTGGAAGGAAATGAACTTTTTGGTTAGTGTGCATTTGTACCAGTTAATTTTACTCAAACAAATCAATCCTGTCTCACATTCCTGTGGAATTCTTTGTGCAGACCATGCAGAGGTGGAGGGGATGCACGAAAACAGAAGAGGTGCTAAGCTGTGTTTGCTCCCCTGTGCCAAACACAGCCCAGCAAGAGGAACTGCTTTATTTCCAACCAGAGCATCCTGAAGGGCTGGAACAAGTCTTTGAAGATGCTACAAAAATAACATTCCCGTGTTTTTTAACTTCTCAACAGTTTCTCCCTTTAGAAAAACCCGAACTTCCAGAAATGACAAATAATGGCTCAGGAGAACAAGCAGAGACGAGCAGCTGGCTCGTTGATGTTCAAAGCTGGCTCCAAAGCAGCTCAGTAACACAGGGAAAGGAATCCAGAACAAAGTGTGACACGTGGGTTCAACCAGCAAAACACACATCAAAGCATGCCCTGGCTCCAAAAAGGAACAGTTCCATCAGCAGCTTCAAGGACAGTGACCATTTGCATACTGAGCCATCAGCTGAGTGATCCGTGGTTGATCAAAGGCAGTGGGATCTGAATGGTCAGGATTATGCATTATGTATCAGTTAATTACACATTAATGCCCGAGTCTGAGTCAGAAATGCTCCTTGTTTGCTCACAGGAACAACTTTCCTTGATCTGTTTTTTCAGAGATCTATGCCTGTAATTACCACACCAATGACTTTGGTGGACAGACACAGTTCTGATGTAAGAGCAAATCTGTTCTAATTAGGGCTACAGGAGGTGCCAGTAGTATGTAGTCAGTGCCTTTTCCTCCCCTTTCTTTATATACACATTCTATAATTATACAGATGCTGGGCAAGAATAGTTCAAGGAGCATTGATAAATCCTTCCGTTAATTCCAGCTGAATTATTTCCATTTTAATTTTAGTATCACCATGTGTGAAGTCTCAATAGCTGAAAAAAAAGTTTTCTGAAACCTTATTTGTCTCATGGTTCTTCTAAAATCTGAGGTCGATATTTAGAATTAACTTCATATTTACAGGGTTTGAAATGTGCTTTTGTGACTTGTGCAATCAAGATGCAATTTCACAAAATCTACTGCAAACTAAGAATGAGGTTCTCGGGGATGTGAAGATTCAATGGCAAGTTCAAAGCTTTCATTTCTGAACTATCCCATTCATTCCAGAAAAGAACATTTGGGCCAATGTCTGTAAGCAGAGGGATGCAGTATCCTGAGGGATCTGAGCAGAGGCAGCAAAGGACCCGTCTGCACAAGAACTTGTGCCCTTTGTGACCAAGGCACAGCAACGCCGATCTCTTGTGCAATTTTACTTCCTCAATTAACATCCCACAGCTCCACACAGCTTATTACCATCAGCTTTCAAAGCACTTTACAATGCCTACTGTCATCAGCCATCAAAAACACAAACCTAATTGTTCATTAGTGGTGGGTTGTTCATTAGTGGTGGCTGTTATGTTTATGTGGTGCCTGGGCACTGGAATTTTTGCCACGGATTACTTGTGGTTACGTCCATCCCACTTAATGACACCATTGCCAGGCAATAAAATATGGTCCTGTGTATTGTTATAATAATCCAGGGAATGTTTCTGGCCTAGTCCAATGTGCATTGTCCCAAAATTTCTCTGACCCATGAGCTGGAGTTTTCCAGTGGCGGCTCCTCAAAGGCCATTCAGGTGAAGCCACCCTGGTTGGGCAGGTGGGGGACTTGATCAGGGAATCACAGGATAAATTACATTGCAAAAGGTCTCTGTGATCATCAAGTCCGACCTCTGGAAAGGTTTGATCTGTGACAGTTGGCCTCAGCATCTGGGAGTGAAAACTTCATAATTCTTTTTCCATTAACCTGATAGCATTCATTTAAAAACTGAAAAAAAATTTAGTCCTTTTTTATAGACATTGATTTTTCTACGAAGGTTTTGGTTTTGGTAAAAGGGTAATTTGGTCACTACTGTTAATCAAATCTCCTTTATTTTCTTCTTCCAAACAAAATGTCAGATGAAAATGAGATTTCAAGAAAATGAGGTTTCAAGAGCAAGTCCTGAAGAAATTTGTGTAGAACATTGTTTTGCTGTGCTGTAGTTTTTCCAGGCACATCCCATTTGTCAGAATTTTTCATGATTTAGGAAGTTACAAAGAGTTGAGTGAGTATTTACAGAGTTTAACAAGCACTGAGTTCTGCTAGGTGGGCAGAGGGAGTTCAGCCCCACACCCTTTTCACATCCCAGGTTCCAGGTTGCATAACCCAAGAGATTCTTACAGAAATTGGGTTACAGAACCTTCCCACATGAATCTCAGCCCCCCTAATTCTTGTTGCCTCATTCTTTATTTTATACAAAGCAAAACACCAGATGCCTCTCACTGAATTAATCTTACTGATTAAAAAAATCTGTGGAAAGAGGGAACACAAGTGGCTGTTTTTATTATGTTTTAAGTACCAAGCTAAATTCTCTTGTTTGCTGAGTACCCTAACTACTGAAGGATTTGATAAGAATATCACTTACTGCCCCTTTTATCTCCTTGGATTTTCTTACAAATTCTCAGAAGTAAAACAGTCCACTACATGGCTAACGAAACATTTGTTAATTAAAAAAATAAAAGAATTAAAAGAAAATTCATGAAGCAAAATCAAACTGAAAATGTAATTTCAGTTGACATAATTTTTCTCCCAAAGGCCCTTTTCTTCTTCTACTCTTCAACACGCTGAAGTGACAGAATTAAACTCCCTTTCAAAATAGTATTAAAGACAGAAGTTTTAAGGTAAATGGATCTCTAACAAGAATTTAAACTTCTAGGCCAACACAATAAGAAATCCTGAATAAGAATGAAGTCATAAAAAGCACCTGTGGATTTACTTTCCTTTTTTTCAGTTTCAAGCACCATTTTTACTTTGCAGCATTGATTCTCAAAATAACTCCTGCTAACATGTGGTTCTGAGTTGAATGAACTCAGATCATCTGCTTTGATTTAAATATTGATTCTTTGTAATGTATGAGAACAGCTGCCTTTTTGAATTCCTTTCCATCCTCCTTATTACTAAAAACATCATCATTTTATCTCTGGGATTTTGGTGCTTAAATAGCATTTCATCTATACCATCTAATGAACTCAGTCAGAAAAGCTTCATCTGCTGACATCTGAGGAAAATACAATCCAGATTTCCAAACACTGACTTAACAAAACATGTCATCAGGAAGTTACTTCATATTATTTTAGGGAAAATTGCCCATCTCTTAACCTGGAGCCAGAGTGTATAGTTACATTGATAAAGGAATTGAATAGGTGATAAAAAGTTCACCTAGATAGAAAAAAGCTTTAAAATAAACTGGAAAGCACAATTATTTCCCATTATGCT
>JACBWW010001548.1:0-12697 GCA_020086605.1 Lanius collurio
GAAAGAGAGCTGGAAAGGGCATGTGTGTTGTTTGTGTGTGATAGCTTAGTGAATCAGGCATGGTTTGCAAGTTTAGTTGTTTTGTACCACTGTCCATGTACTTCACAGCTACTCTGAAAGAATTTTTAAAATGCAGTCTTATAAATTTTTACAAAGTAAATGTCATTTTTCCTAGATGTAGACAAAAATACTGTGAAAAATAGTACTCAGTCTACAAAAAGGAGCTCTACTGGTGAAGATGAAATTCCTAGGAAAAAAGCAAAGAAGAACAAGAAGCACAAAAGCAAGAAGAAGAAGAAAAAGAAGAAGAAAAGGAAGAAAGAGAAGAAGCATAAAAAGCAACCAAAGGAATCCAAGTTGAGTGCACGTCCTGGAGAACCTGCAGATGTGCAGCCGGCTCCTCACTTGATGCCGGAGCAGTCCAGCTCCCAACTGAATGTACAGCATGGAGTGTTTGCAGATGCAAACCTGGCTGGCCATGTGCAGCCAGAACTGTGCTCTAAACCAACTGAGGGGCTTGATAATCAAGCTTTAGGACTTGTTTCTCATTCAGTGACTGATTCTCAGCAATCTGCAGTAAATCTTGGAAGTGGGGAGGGGACTTTGTGTGCAACAAATCCTCCATTTAATTTAGAAAGCATCCAGTCTAATATCCCAGAAAATACTAGTATAGCTGAAAGTAGAATTTGCACTAGCGAAGAACAAATTCAACAGTCCCATGAAAATATTTATCCTGTAGCTACTAATGCCAGTGTTGTTGATACTGGAAATTATACTTGGTCCAGCACCCCATCTGGAATTGTCAGTACATCGGAGATTCAGAAAGATTCAGTAGAAGCACTAGGAGGTTCAGAAGTTACTCTGAAATCTCAAGGCATTGGGGAAGTAAAAGTTTTGGATGCAGCTGTTGAGCCTGAGACCATGGAGGTGTTGACTTATTCTGAAGCATCTCTGCAGTCTGTGTCTCAGAGGGAAGCACAGGGGCTGGAAACAGCTTCAGAATCCATGTCCTTGGCAGGTAGTGTGACAACAATTCCTACATCTGAGAATTGGGCACATCCAAGTGCTGTGACTGTAGCTCACGTGGCTGTGGCTGGGCAAGAAGTGACAATTCCAGAAACAACTGAAAAATCTCTGCATATGGGCAATGTGAGAAGTGTGGAGAGATCTTTGGAACTGGGGGGTGTGAGCAGAACTTTGGAGCCAACCCTGCAGCCCTCAGTTATATCTGGGAGTTTAAATGTGGCACAAGGCAGCCCTGTGGAGGGTTCAGGTGTCCTGACAGCAGGTGTATCTTTGCAACATCCTTTGTCAGTATCTGCAGCCACCCCTGTGAGCCACGTGGAGATAAAAAGTCCCAAAACACCCCCGGCACCAGGAGCTGTTACAAAATTGAAGGATATGGAACCATCTATGGGAAATGTGAAAGCTTTGGAAACAGCCGTGGAACCTGTGGGTGTTGTAGCAAAAGATGTCAGAGCAGCTCATGAAAGTCTGCAAGGCAAAAATGTGGAAGCTACCACAGGTCCTGCAACAGCACTGGGTGCATCAGGAGCGTTCCTACAACATGGAGTCTTGACAGAAACAAGGAGTGTGGACAGGACCCAGGGATCTGCACTTCCAGCAGGATTGACAGGTGTGAATGTGGTAGCAGAGGCAAAAGGATTAAGAGCAACTTCAGAACCTGCAGCAGTTGTACAGACCTTCATTCCCCAAACAGCTCCAGAAGTCCAGATGGCAGAGAGTTTTAGAAGTCCACAAGGAAAAGATTCAGAAGGTACTTTGTTGCTGAGGGAATCAAGACCTGAGGGTGAATCACATGTTAGAGGTGTGGCATCTGCCCTGTCTTTGCAGAAGGAAAACACACAAGGTCCAGGAGTCCTGAGACCGGTGGCTGTGATGGAAGCAAAAACTTATACAGCAGCTTCAATGTCCTTACAAGTGGAAGGTGTGAAAGCTTCAGAAGAAGCTCTGCATTGTGGGACTGTTGCAAGTCCAGGACTTCTTGCCTTAGAAAGGACTCCTGAACCGGAGGTTGTGCATGAAAATGTGGAACCAGTTAGAGAGGCTGCGGCATTGGCAGGGGTGATGCCGTGGCAAACCACCGCAGAGAGAGACCCTCTCCTTTCGAGCCAAACAGAGAGTTCCATCATTTCACAGTCGCAGATCATGACACACATGAGAACCTCACAAACTGAGGTGTCGAGGGAGAGAAAGGATTCAGAACGCACTCCAGAAGCAGAGATAAGGAGCAGAGAAGCAATACTAGAACCTGTGCAAACTTCAGAAATCAGTTCAAAATCTGTTCAGGAGCAAATAGGTCATTCAGCAGCAGTATTGGAGTCTTTGCCCAGAGTGGAAGAAAACAGTATGGCATCAGGAGTACTGACAGAACTGACAGATGTGCAAACTCAGGGATCTGCTGTAGAACATGGAATTGCAGCAGGGGGGATCATCACACAAAGAAATGAGCCCTCAGAAATGGAGAAAGCAAAATATCTGGAGGCAGCATCAGAAGCTGGAGGAGTGAGGTGGATGGAGACCATGAAAAAGTCTGCAGCTGTAGAGGCGAAAGGTTCTGGAACAGGTGAAGACCTTGAGGTACCCATGAGTGATGCTTCAGCAGCTGTTCCAGAATACTTGCACACTGAAAAGCAAGAAGAGCTTCAAGTAGTTCTAGAAGCAAAACCTGCTGCAGAATGGAAGAGTTCAGAAGAGGCTCCAGAAATCTTGGGTGCTTCTGAAATGAAATCTTCTGAACCAGTACCAAAACCAGGGGATGTGAAAGGCCTGGAAACAACACTGGAAGAACGTGAAGTGGCAGCCGAAATACAATATGTAGAAGGAGTGCAGAGTCAGCAGATGGAGGATATGCTCATTGAGAAGGAAAATGTGGAGCAGACTCAAATATCTGAGCCTATAGTAGCAGAAACAGTTCTTAGTTCTTCACATGCAGCAGAGGAAAAAGGTTCAGCAGGGACTGCTGTAGTAGAAACACAAGATTTGGAAACAGCTCCTCAGACTGATGTAGAACTGAAAGATACAGAAACAGCTGTAGGGTTGAAGGCAGAGACAAAAGATTTGGAAGCAGCTCCAGTACCTGACACTGATGCAGAAGCAGGTCCAGAACCTATAGAGGAAGGCCAGTTGGAAGACACTCCAGAGGCTGAGGATATCAAAGAAGCAACTCCGGAAGAGGACTCAGAGAAAAGAGACTCAGAAACATCTGATGTGCAACCTGATGTGGCAGCACGAATGAAAGAGACTCTCATGAGGCTTGAGAATGTTATTGAAAAAAGTAGTCATAGGACCAGTGAGAAAAAACATGATTCAAAGAAACAGAAAAGGAGCCGTTCCAAGTCACAGTCCAGGTCTAGGAAGCGGAAGAAAAAATCAAGGTCACGTTCTACTTCCAGGCGTTTGACCTCTAAAAGAGCACGTTCTAGGAGCAGAAACTATTCAGTTTCCAGAAAGAAGCATTCCAAATCTAGGTCCCGATCTGTGGAGAAGAGAGAGAGAAGACTGTCTTCGCGGCGGTCCAGGCGCAGACGTTCCAGGTCGTCTGACCGTTACAGGTCTAAATCCAGATCTGCAGAGAAGAGATTATCCAGACGGAGACGTTCCAGGTCTTCTGACCACTACAGGTCTAAATCCAGGTCAGTGGAGAAGCGGCTGTCCTCCAGAAGGTCCAGACGCAGACGTTCCAGGTCGTCTGACCGCTACAGATCCAAGTCCAGGTCAGTGGAGAAGCGACTGTCCTCTCGAAGGTCAGGGCGCAGACGTTCCAGGTCGTCTGACCGTTACAGGTCTAAGTCACGGTCAGTAGAGAAGCGACTGTCCTCCCGAAGGTCTGGGCGCCGACGTTCCAGGTCTTCTGACCGCTACAGATCCAAGTCCAGGTCAGTGGAGAAGCGACTGTCCTCCCGAAGGTCCGGACGCAGACGTTCCAGGTCTTCTGACCGCTACAGATCCAAGTCCAGGTCAGTGGAGAAGCGACTGTCCTCCCGAAGGTCCGGACGCAGACGTTCCAGGTCGTCTGACCGCTACAGGTCTAAGTCACGGTCAGTGGAAAAGAGGTTGTCCTCCTGGCGATCCCGCCGCAGACATTCCAGGTCCTCTGACCGTTCAAAATCTAGATCCAGGTCTTCAGAAAAGGGAGGAGGCAAAGAATACTCCTGGAGGTTCAGACATCGGTCTGGTTCCTCTGATCGTTCAAAATCCAGGTCGAGATCTGTTGAGAAAAGAGGTCGGAAGGCATCTGTACGGAGGTCCAAACGTCAGCGTTCAAAGTCCTCAGATCGCTACAAGTCTCGATCCAGGTCAGTAGAAAAAAGAGATCGGAAGCAATCATCACGGAAGTCCAAACGTCAGCGCTCAAAGTCCTCTGACCGTTACAAGTCTAGATCCAAATCAGTGGAAAAAAAGAAGGAATCCTCCCGAAAATCCAAGCGTCGACGCTCAAAATCTTCTGAACGTTACAAGTCTAGGTCTAGGTCTGTTGAAAAAAAGCGCAAGGAGTCTTCAAAAAAATCCAAACGAAAACGTTCCAAGTCCTCTGACAGTGTTAAGTCAAGGTCCAAATCTGTAGAAAAAAAAGATAAGTTATCCTCAGCAAAGTCCAGTAGCAAGCATGCGGAGTCTTCTGAACTTCAGGAGTCAGTCAAAGGTCTTGATAACGATGTTCCTCAATCTTCTTCTGGAAGTGAAGGTAAATCCTCTAATGGTCCCACATCAGTAGCTTTGTCTGATGAAGGAGTAAATGGCCCAGTGCTGCCACCATCATTTGGAAGTGGATTTTCCAAAACTTCGGAGAGCCTTGAGGAAAACTCATCTGTTGAAAAAACAGAGGATCTGCAGCATTCTGCAACATCTGGATTTGATACCTCCAAAACCCCAGATGACCAGGAATTGAAATCTGCATCTGTGGAAAAAACACAGGATTCAGAGCTGTCTACGACACCTGAAAATGGATCAACTGAAAAAACAGCAGCTCCAGAGTCTTCGCTGCTGCCTGAACTTCCATATTCCACATCTAAGTCCAGATCCTCATCTGTTGAAAAAAGGGGAGATCTAGAAACTTCTTCTGTGGCAGAATTCCATTTCTCTGCATCCCATGAAGATGAGTCCAGAACTGCACCTCTCAGAGAAGTAGAAGGTCCAGAGCTTCCTCCAACACTTAGAAGAGACACGCAAGTTCAGTCGTCTTCTCTCCTGTCTGAAGCTGGGCTCTCCAACTTGTCTGATGGTCACGAATCGCGCCATATCCCTGGTGAACACACAGAGCTTTCACAGGTTCTGCAAGTACCTGAACGTGAGTCTTCCCAGCTGGCTGACAGCCCTGGAGAAGTGGAAGCTCAGAGGCCTTTCCTGCCACCTGAAATGATCCGCCCTGTGATCCCTGATGGCTGTGAGTCAGGCCAGATGCAGGAGCCTTCTCTGTCTTCTGACAGCGGACATTTCATGTCTTCTGATGGACGTGAATCAGGATCCAGCTTTGCTGCACCACTAGAGGAGCTTCCATTGTCTGTAGGCGAATCTTTTAAGTCACCACATGGAAATGAACAAAGATTTTTATCTGTCGAAAAAGTCAAAGCACCAGATGTCTCCCTCACATCTGTGTGTGGTTCTGTTGAGGTGTCTGCTGACCTCATTTCGGTGTCATCTTTTGAGGTTCATGAGTCCAGATCATCTCTTGACAAAGGTTTAGATGGTCCAACATTTCCACAAGTCCTTGAGGTTGACTGCTCCAGATCTTCAGAAATGCACGAGTCAAGATACCTAACTGGAAAAATAGATGGTGCAGGATCTTTGGTGATGTCTAAAAGTGGGATTCCCATATGCCACGATGGCCACAAAGCAAAGTACAATTCCTTTGAGCAAACGGAGAGTGCAGAACTGTCAGTGGCATCTGAGCTCCGCTGTTCCATCTTTCCTGAAGGCTATAAATTGACATCTGCTGCAGTTGAAAAAGTGGAGATCCAGAAGCCTGCTCTCTCACTGGAAAGTGGGTTCTCCGTGGCTGCTGATGGTTGTGAATCAGTGGGCACACCTGAAAAACTACAGCCCCCAGCGACTGCTCTGACACCAGAAGACGGGATTTTGCTGTTGCCTGACAGTCACGAGCTAAGATCTGTTCCTGTGGAAAAAGCAGAGGTGCTGAATTCAGCCGAAGTGAAACACCTTGCATCCCCTGATGGCTACAAGCTGAGATCTGCCTACAGTGAAGAAATGCAGGTGCACAAGCCCTCTGTGAACCTGGAAAGCAGGTGTTCTGTTGCCTCCGATGGTCATGAGTTGGTATCCACCCCTTTTGAAAGAGCTGAGGAGCCTTCTCAAGTGTCTGAAAATGAGTACACAATAGGGCTTGATGGGCCGGAGTTGACATCGACCCCTGCTGAAAAAGCAGAGCTGCGGAAGCTATACCAGATGCCTGAAGAAAGATATCTGGAGTCCATAGAAAGCCAGGACCTGCAATCACCCCCTGCTGGAAACACACAGGTGGAACAGCCTGCTTCCGTGTCTGAAAATGAATATGCCGTGTCCTGGGTGGGCCAGGAGTTGAGGTCCAGCTCTCCTGAGAAGGCAGAGATGCAGGAGGAGGCTGTGGTTCCTGACAGTGCCGTGTCTTCTAAAGATCACAGGTTGCCATCTTCCTTGGCTGAAACACCAGAAGTGCAAGAGTGTTCTCTGCTGCCTGAAAATGAATATGGTGAGTCTCCTGAGGGCCAGGAGGTTACAGCCAGCCCTGCTGAGAAGGAGGTGCAGGAGCCTGGCAGTGAGTATTCCATCTTCTCTCAAGGCCAAATACTGCAGTCTGGCCTCGCTGAAAGTACAGCAGTGCAGGAGCCGGTGCTGGTCCCAGACAACCAATATGCTGCATCTCCTGAGGGGCAGGAGCTGCTCTGTGCTTACACTGAAAAACCAGAGGTGCAGGAGTGTTCTTTGCTGTCTGAAAACGAGTATGATGCATCCCCCGAAAGGCGTCATTTGAGATCCAGTCCTGTTGAAAAAGAAGAATTGGAGGAGCCTTCTGAAGCCTCTGAAAGTGAAAGTTCAATATCCACCGATAGCCAGGAGTTGCAATCTGCTGTAGCTGGAAAAACAGAGGTGCAGGAGTTGTCCTTGTCTGAAGGTGAATGTCCCATGACCCCTGAAGGTCAGGAGCTGCAGTCCAGCCCTGCTGAAAGAGTAATAGCCAAGGAACCTTCTCTGACATCTGAACATGCTATGTCACCTGAAGAGTACGAGTCAAGATTGGTGCATGCTGAGAAAACAGAGGGTGTGGATTCTGCTTTGACAGCTGAACGTGACCATCTCTTTTTCGAGAGCCAGGAGGTGAGTTTCACCTCTCTCCAGAAAGCAGATGTGCAGGACCATTCTCCAACACCTGCAAAGGAACATGGAGCCTCCCCTGATGGGCAGGAGTTGAGATTCACCACTGCTGAAAAAGTAGACAGTGTTGAACCTTTGACACTGAATGATAGAGCCTCCATGTCTCCTGATGACAATGACTTGAAATCCATCCCTCTTGAAAAAATGGATCATGCAATGCCTTCTTCAATGCCTGACAGCAGGCACTCGGTGTCTCCCGATAACTACAGTGTGAGGTCGGGCCCTGGTGAGGAAACAGGGGATCTGGAGCCCTCTTTGAGATCTGAGCGTAGATACTCCACATCCTCCTATCAGGAAGGTCACGAGCTGAAGTCTCCAATGGAGGAAGAGGGTCTGGAGTCCTCTGTGACATTTGAATATAGACGATCTCTGTCTCCTGAGGGTCATGACCAGAAATCTACTGTAGATGAAGAAACGGATGATCTGGAGAGGCGTTCCACTTCCCCTGATGAGCATGAGTCAAGATCTAGCATTGGTGAAGAAGCAGAGGATCTGGAGCAGCCTTTGGCAACAGAACGTAGGTGCTCTGAGTCCTCTGATGAGCATGAGTCAAGGTCAACCACTGGAGAAGAGGCAGAGGATGCAGAAGGCTCCTTGGCAGCTGGAAGAAGAGACTCCGTATCCTCTGATGACCATGAGTCGAGGTCTGCTGCTGGGGAAGACGCAGAAGATGGGGAAGCCTCCTTGACAGCTGAACGTAGACACTCCACATCTTCTGATGACCATGAGTCAAGGTCTACAGCCGATGAGGAAGCAGAGGATTTGACAGCTGAACATCGCTCTGTGTCTCCTGATGGACGTGAGTCAAGGTCAACTGTTGGCGAGGAGGCAGAGGACCAGGAGCTCTCTTTGACAACTGAGCGTAGACACTCCACATCTTCAGATGAACACGAGTCAAGGTCTACTGCTGGTGAGGATGCAGAGGATATGGAGCCCTCCTCGGCAGCTGAACAAAGGGATTCCACTTCCTCAGATGAGCAAGAGTCAAGGTCTACTGCTGGTGAAGAAGCTGAGGATGTGGAACCTCAGACAGCTGAACACAGACGTTCTGCATCCCCTGATGGGGCTGAATCAAGGTCTACCACTGGTGAAGAAGAAGGAGAGGATGCAGAGCCCTCCTTGACAGCTGAACAAAGAGAGTCCACATCGTCAGATGAGCATGAGTCAGAGTCTTCCAGTGGTGAAGAGGAGGGAGAAGATGCGGAGCCCTCTTTGGCAGATGAAGAAAAGCAGGATTCCATGCCTCTTGAGCAGTCGGAGGAACAGGACTCTTCCTTTGTCCCTGAAAGTAGGCGTTCTGAGTCTTCTGAACGTGAAAAATCTAGATCCAAATCTGTTGATAAAGCATCTGACAAGGAGTCTCCACAGAGATCTGTAAGCAGACACTCAAAGTCTCCTGCTCGCCAAAAGAGTCGATCCACATCTGTAGAAAAAACAGCAGACAAAGAGTCCGTGCGGAGGTACAGACGGAGACGCTCCAGGTCCACGGCTCACCAGAGGAGCCAGTCAACATCTGTAGAAAAAACAGCAGACAAGGAATCCTCGAGGAGGTCCAGGCGGAGGCGGTCCAGATCCACAGCTCGCCAGAGGAGTCAGTCCAAGTCTGTGGAAAAAACAGCAGACAAAGAATCATCACGCAGGTCCAGAAGCCGACGCTCCAGGTCCTCCCAGCGCAGGTCCAAGAGATACGATACAGACTCGCGCTCCAGACGGAACCGCTCCAGGTCAGCAACGCGGAGAAGGGCGTCAAGATCTCGGTCCAGCTCGTTGTCACGTTCCAGGCACAGGAGGAGGAGCAGGTCAAGGTCGGCATCACGGAGGCGCCGTTCCTTGTCGAGAGACAGGCGCAAGAGGTCTCAGAGAAACAGATCAAGGTCTACTGACAGGAGAAGGAGAAGATCCGACTCGAGAGACCGTAGGATATCGCTCCGATTGCGGAGCAGGAGTCGGACCCCTCTTCGGCAGAGGCGGTCACGGTCCAGGGGAAGGAGACGGAGCTCCAGCAGGTCCCCGATCCGACTGCGGCGCTCGCGGTCTTCAGGGAGGAGGCGCTACAGCAGATCCCCCGACCGGCGCAGGTCCAGGTCCTCGGAGTTCTCCAGCAGATCACCCAAACGTCTTACAGACCTGGGTAAGTGACTGCTTTATTTACAGGGGTTCCATGGTGAGGTGGTAGTGGGTGGGTTTGCATAGTCTGATTTTAGCTCTGCAGCATTCAGAAGGAATTTCTTGGAAGTCACTCTGCATTAGTTTTAGGCAGTGACTTCCAGTAGGAACTTTTATGTTGGAGCGGAATGAGTGCTGAGCATTTAAATGAAAACCTCTTTAGAGCCAGTTTTAGCTTGGTTCTAGAGCTTTTGTGCAAAAGTAGCATGTTTCAGTCTTGAGGAACACTCTCCATGGTAATACAAAAGGCCAAGTAGCTGTATGTGAGAAAATTTAGAATTTCTGAGAACAAAAGTCATTCAGGTGCCAGTTGGAGAGTCCCAAGCTCTGTTGTCAGCTGTTCCCAGTACTCTTGTTTTGCCTCTTTCCCATGGTAAGAACTTGAAGGAAAGAGACTTATTTCTGAAAATAGTCCCAGACTCAGCAGATCAGAAAATAAAATAAAATCTTATGAGCTGCATCTTTTCTCTGTGCTTGGAGGAAGAGAGGCTGTGTTGTTTCCTCAGGTAGTGAGTTAGGTAAGGGGAAAGAAAGTTTGAATTGGGAGCTGAGCTTTTTGCACAGTGTGTGAGGAAACCTGTGGTGGACTTGAGGTTCTGAACCCTCCAGTCCTGCCTCAAGAGTTACCATGGAAGCCTTCCAGTTAGGGAGTTATTTTCAAGCTGGCAGAAGGCTTAATTTATTTCTATTTCCTATTTCTGTGTTAGGGCTGTCCTTTTCTCCTTATTAGAGCAAAATACTGTTTTAGTGACAGTTTTGCAACTGACTGTATTTTAAGCAAGAGCACATTTTACTGAGCTTGTTTTTCTGTTTGGTGGTTGTCAGTAGCTTTTGGGCTGTGTCTGGGGAGATGAAATTTCCTTCAGAGCTTTGAGAGCTTTTCAGAGATAGTTAATGAGGAAACTCTGGGCTTTGTGCTGTGTAGGAAGGACTCAGTATTGCCAAAACTGGAACAAATCAGTGAAGTAAGAGACATCAGAGCTTAAGGGGTTGGAGGCTGTTGGATACTGTAATTGGGACTGCTGTGCTTTGGGTTACATTTGCAGTTTCATTTGCCTTCTGCACAGAGCAGGCCTAAAGTCTGGAGCCACTCAGTACAGTTCTCATTATTTTCACAGAGCATAAAAAATACTCAGTGCAGGTAGAATCTTAGTTAGTTTGCCAGAAATGCTTCTTTATTATTAAAACCAGAATCTATAAAAATAATAACTTTTCTTTTAAAAAATACATCATTTTAGACAAGGCCCAGCTACTTGAAATCGCCAAAGCCAACGCAGCCGCCATGTGTGCAAAGTCTGGCGTGCCCTTACCCCCGAGCCTGATGCCTCTGCTGTCCCAGAAGAAAGATGACAAAGCCAACCAGAAGTCCTCGAGGGACACCTTGAAGGAGCTCACTGAGGTGAGGGAGAACAGCAGCATCAGACCTGACAGTACCCACACTGTGGGAGGTTGGCACTGCGTGCTCGTGTCACCTGGGAGCTGCCTTGTTCAGAATCCCAGGATCCCTGGGGCTGGAAAAGCCCTCCCAGCCCATGGAGGCCCAGCTGTGCCCACCTTGTCCCCAGCCGAGAGCACTGAGTGCCACGTCCAGGCCTTCCTTGGAGGATGGGCACTCCAAATCTCCCTGGGCAGCCCCTTCCAAAGCCTGACCTCCCTTTTGAGCCTTTATTCTCCACACAGTTTAAGTCATCAGAACTGGTATTTTAATTCCATGGAAATGCATGATATCCAATTATTTTGCTTTTTCTTATTTTAAGTTTTGATTCTGCTCAAATTTTGTACAAATAGGTAGTTCTCCCCACAGTCCTCCCTGTGAAATTGAAAGCTTTCACTCCTGATTTTTGTTCTGGTGGTGTTAGTTATGGCATTCCAGGTTTGAGTTGGAAGGGACTTCAGAGCTCAACCTGTCCCATCCTCCCATGTGCAGGGACAGCTTCCACTGTCCCAGGTTTCTCCAAGCCCCATCCAGCCTGGCCTTGGATTTCCCTCAGAATGGAGAAAATCTGGAATAGAAAAGTGCCTTTGGGGTTTTTTTGTTTTTTTTTTTTTAATTGCATTGTCAGTGTGGCAGTTCTGGAATTGTGTTTATAGAAATAATCTGAGATGAGGCAATGTCCAAGTGCTGAGAAATAATCTGCAGTTGTGCCTGTGCTGGAGGAGCAGAAGTACTGGATAAGAGCTGAGCATGTGCCCTGTGCTGACATCCTGGATGGTTTTTCACATAATCTGACCAAGATCCAGCATAGTTTGTGCTGATCTGGAGGCCCCAAACCTGCCCCTCCTTTCCCTTTTTGGGAATCTGTTGGATGATGTGTGTTCTTTTGACTGAAAACTGGCCATAGAAGCAGTGCAGGTGGTAGGAAATCAGTAAAGACATTTCAACCATACAATTCTGGCCTCTTGAGAAAGTCGTTTTATCTTTGGTTGTTTTCTTCCTCTCTTTTCTTTTTCCCCCATGGAGGCTCCTCCCAGTTTGACTGTGGTATCCCCATGACACCTGTGTGTTTTACATTTAATTCTATTGCATAGCTGGCCAATCCCACAGTATTCCAGAAGAATCTGAGATCTTCTGGAACCATCACTTCTGACAAGGTCCCTGCACTACCAGAGAGCTGAGTCAGTAACCAAGAAGTGCCTGGCAAAGCCATGGTAATGTTGGATAATTTGTGTAGAATATCCATAGTACATCTATTGGTGCTGTTGCTAAAAGATTTTCCACCTCCTGGTTTAGTAAAGAAAACCACTTTTTTTGATAAAAATGTTCTTTGTGAGTTTGGATTGAAAGTTCAGGTTTATTCAGAGCTGACATTTCTTTCTGTTTTATTTTTAGAAATGCAAGAAGATTGCTCAGAGCACTGATGATGTGATAGTGAACAAGCCTCATGTTTCTGATGAAGAGGAGGAAGAACGTCCCTTCTATAACCATCCTTTTAAGCTGAGTGAACCCAAACCCATTTTCTTCAATTTAAGTGTGAGTGCTACTTTAATTTCCAATGCTTTAAATCCTGGTTCTTTATAAATAATGCAAGTAGTTGTACAGAAATTTATCAGGGTTGATAATCTTGGTTAAATTTGGTGTATTTCTTTAATTAATTTAAAGAAACACTCCCAATTCCATCAAGATTAAATTGATAATCTT
>JACBWW010001549.1:0-12693 GCA_020086605.1 Lanius collurio
CAAGCCAAGAAAGGCAACAGTGAAACAACAGCTGCCCTTTCAAACTGATGTGGCCACTTGGGTTCACCTGAAGTGATGCATGGGTTCCTTTGTGCATTCCAAGGGCCAGCAGATGGCAGGAATAGAGTTGTTTCTCCTCTCCAAAGCTGTGAGAACAATCTGAAATGGTAAAACGTCATTTCAGGTTGAGCCCCGACAAAACTGTTCCTCTTTCTTCCCCTGAAATGGGAGGCAGGGCTGGGCCTTTGACCGGCTGTGTTCACAGTCCCATAAGCCATGGGCATGGAGCCCATGGGAAATGTTGAGATGCTGGAGTCGATTCCATGGTGCTGGGCTCATTGTAACCCCCTAAAGATCTTCCTCTGCCCTAGAAACAACTGATGGAGATGGAAAGTGCAGTAACCGGTCTAGAAACAGGAAAGCACCCAGGTGCCTTCCCTGACCCTGTGGGCTAGTGCCAGCTATAAATCTGTGCCACCTTCTGTCTACTGCCCTGACCTACCAAAACAGGGTTTGGCAAAAAAACCCATGTTTTTTCACAAATACAGCTGCTCTTTGATTTTTCTTCCCTCTTATGAGTGCTTGTGACCCTATTGCACCTTGAATGGCTCTCCAAGCCTCTACCTGAATGGCTGTCTTGAGCTGTGATCCTTCCAGGCAGGACCCCACTGTGAGGGGACAGCAAGAGTCCTGTGTATCAGCCCTGGTCTGGAGGCTGAGCTGGGGCTGATAATTATCCCTGTTCTGATTACCTGTGACCTGCCAATTCTCCAAGAACCATGGCACATTTCTTTCAGGAGCAGGAGGTCCCATGTCTGCAGAGCCCTGGGACACCGCAGGCCCTGTCCTGCTCTGCCCAGGCCCAGAACCCTTGAGAGCTGTTGGGTATTCAGCCAGCCCATGCCTGGGGTTCTTCTCACGCCAGAGGAAATGGCATCGTTCTGGGGGCTGCCAGGGTCCCATCTCACCTGGGGAGCTTGTGGGGGTTTGACACCTGTGGGTGTTTTCCCAGGTTATCCCCATTTCTTCAGGAGGTGACCACTTGCCCCTCACAGATTGCCCTAAAATGGCGGCTCCTCCCTCACCCTGCGGTCATTATGAAGGGACATCGGGGCTCGGCTACGGGTGGAAACGGTCCCAAATTGCCTTGAACTCCGGTGGCAACCATGCCAGCAAGGAGGTGGCACTACTCCTTGCAGGCAATTGTGGAGAGTCAGAAAGTCCCCCTTGAGCCTCCTTTTCTCCAGGCTGAGCCCCTCCAGCTCCCTCAGCCGCTCCTCATCAGACTTGTGCTCCAGACCCTTCACCAAGGGATCGCTTCCAGCTGCGGAGGCACAACCCCCCGAAAAATTCGCCAACAGAAAAGGGTCCTTGTCTGACAGAACCCTGGGGGATCCTATGCTAAGACGAGAGTTTTTCGGTGTGAGTGCCTCGGTAAAAGGGAAGAAGCCATTTCAGGCACAACTCAACAAGCCTGGCAGCCGCCGATCTGCCCGCCCGAGCGGCTCCGCAGCGGCCGGGGCAGCCCAGGAACGGCTCCCCTGAGCTCCCCGCTGGTTCCCCGGTGCCGCCCCACCCGGGCCGTGTGTGCCCGGCCCCGCCCCGCAGCCATGCCCAGGAAGCCGGAGCAGGAAGCTGCGGGGCGGTGGCGGGGCTGGAGGGCAGCGGCCCGGTGGTGAGCGGGGAGCATCCGGCCAGTGGCGGGGCTGGAGCGGCGCTGGGAGCCGGCGCTGCCCGGACCGGGGGTGCGGAGCGCGGCCGCGGGCCCCTGGCAGGCGGCGAGGGCCGGGCGGGGCGGCCGCGGTGCCGCCCGCGTCTGGCGGGGGCTCCCGGGCAAGAGCCGTCCGTGTCGTGCCCTGCGAGTGCCTCGTCTGTTCCCTCGCATGGGCTTTCAGGCTGCACGGGTGGCACTGTGGCTCCCAAGTGCCTTTAAAACCCTCCCCAGGGCCGTAGGTTGTGGTTTCTGCTGTGGCAGCGCTGTGGTGGGTGAGGGTGCTGTGTCGGGAAGCAGCTCTGCAGGCTGCGTGACGCCGCTGTAATTTGTCCTGATGCACCTTGACCACATTGCGGCTCTCCTCCTCAAATAAAAGGATTACTCTCTTGCCAAGTGGTTTTAACTGTGCTTTGAATGAACCTCTTTGTTTGTATTACCCGAACCTGAGAGGCACGGCGAGTGCTTCTGGCAAAGAGGGAGGTGTGTGTGGTGTGCAGCCGATAAATAACAGTGGTTGATAATTGTTTTGTTAAGCGACAGTGTAAAAGCCATTGCCATGGGCCTCATCGACCCCATATGCACAACAGGCACAGCGCCCATGGGGAGACAGGTCTCCTGGGCCCATATCCCATTGCTGAAGACCCCAGCACTGTGATATTGTCAAGGCTACACAGTAAGTACACGTTCTGAGTGTGCCAAGTGTTGAAATAGAGGGGAGTGTCCTCAGATGTGAGCCAGGCTGGATATTTTGCAAAGGAAACGTTTTCAGTTTCATTTTCTCCCTCTAGTGGAAGAAGAAAAGTCATTTATGGTTTCTATTGTAAATAAAAGCATTTCAAGCAGCTTTCTTTAAATAGAAACTTCTCATCAAGGCACAGCCCCACTTTTTTTGCAAGGCTTCCATTGAATGTGATGTGGAATTTGCTCAAGTAGGAACTGCTGGGTGATGCTTACTGAGATGTGTTTTTCTTTAGGATGCGACTGTCTCCAGACTGGAGAATATTGAAGAAATGATAAATAAATAGATTTTTTTTTTTTTTTAATTTAAGCTATGGAATGCTTGAGCGATGCAAAGAACTGGTAGAAGCAGGATACGATGTTCGACAACCAGACAAAGCAAATGTGACTCTTCTTCAGTGGGCAGCAATAAACAACAGACAGGAGCTGGTGAAGTAAGCTGGGAGTCCCTGTGGCAGTAACACAGCATATTCTGCCTCTGTTCCCTGGAATCACTTTGTTGCTTTTGTACTTGAAGACAGAGGAACGCACTGTCTGAGAAGGGTAGAATTGAAATTTTAATGCACTTAGCTTTGTGTAGATGTCACTGAAATGTAATGACAGGCCTGTTTATTTCTATGTGAAATCATGTGGAACATGAAACCATGAAATTTTCCCGAGTTTGGTTTTTTTCCCAACGGCTGCTAAGGAAAGTGGGAACGTTCCTGGAAGGGCAAGAATTAGGTGTTGCCGAGTAAGTCCTTCTCCATTCCCACTGATTTTTGACGTGGATAGGATTCTATCTTGTTTTCTGTGCTGTCAATGACATCTATGGAGCAAGGGTCTGGGCAAAAGCATCCAGTTGACCAGGTCCAGTACATGTAATGGTATAGCGGTAGTAATTTCTCAAATTAAGAAAGGCAGTCAAGTTGACAGAACTTGATTTCGGGAGGTTTATGAGAATGGGGTGAAAGTTGTTTTTTCCTTTTGCCTGTATGTGTAAGTAATAAGCCATGTATTATCTATGCATCCTAAAAGAAATTTCCAGTTTGCAAGAAGTTTAATGGATTCCTTTGATATCATTGCAGTGCTCCAAGCAGTGTCCCACTAATGTCACCCTTGAAAAGTGGAATGTGAAGGGCCATCCGCTTGCTCATCTTCATGCCTGGGTCACTTTGTTGTATGCATGGCAGTGCTGTTAAATTTGTTTCTTTCAGCATAAAAAAAAAAGGGGGGGGGGATTGTTGGGGGTGGGTATTGGATAAACTTTTGTCCGCATATTTCCTATTTATTGCTACTCTGTGGTCAATATCAAGTTTGAAGATCACCTATTAAATGTCTGTAGTATGGTGGGAATTACAGATATAGAAGTGTGAATATTAGCAAAATGGTGTTTATTTACCTTTTTATTTTTTTAGCCTAAGATCTAATGGGAAAACACAACAGAAGCTTCTGGTAATTACTTGGAGCAGTAACCAAGTTGTTTGGTTGGATTATTGTAGGAAGAAAAGTTACAAATGCTGACTTGAAGAGGGCACAAGAGGCTGAGCAGCTTGCCGACTGCCTTAGATCTAGCTGAGGAAAAAAAATACCTGCCAGTGTTGTAGTGTATAACCTTTATGGATTGTCAGAATTGAATTTACGGATGGACTGGAGTGGAGAACTTGCAATACCCCTGGGAAGGGAGGGTGCCTTCCCATCTGGAAAAGCTCTGTCACAAATGGCCTTTCTGAGATCAGGGCTCCATCTCTGCAGCATAAGGGTGGTTGTAAAGGAATGGGATTGCTTGGTTCCAGTTTTACTCTGACAGTGTGAATGACAACACGAGAATGTGCTGTTGCCTCGTGGTGGCAGCCAAACTATTTCCTGCTCTTCATTACAAGTCAAAGGTTCTGATCATGTGGTAACCTAGAGCTGCACTGCCTGACTTGGTTCTATTCAATAATGCAGCGTCTTCACTCAAGGTTGGAGGTGATGTGCAGTTGAAGATAAACTTGTAACGGTATGTTTTTTCTACTTTATTTCATACAGGATAAAAAAAGTCGAAATGTGTGTCTCAAATCAAAAGCTTGCTTTACTTTTAGATGATGGATACAGATCTATGTTATGGCTACTGGACAGGTAATGCAACTATTTTCTTTAAATTATGCTATCCAAACTTTAAAAATCTATGTTCCATTGAAAATTTCAAACATTTTTGCAGTCTGATATAATGTAAAATACCTGTTCTACCATCTTCCTGTAGTATAAATCAAAACAACACAAACTATCTAATAAGTGTATTTTGCAACAGCTACATCTCTATGAAGTAGTATGGCAAGATTGGAGAATCAAGACAGGACTAAACCAAAGGAAAGGTCTTTGGAGTAGAGGAAGTGAAAACAGGAAACAGATGAGTTCCAAAGGGAGAAATATATAAGAGAGTAAAGTAGCCAATGTTTTTGCCAAAACAAAAAATGACAAATGTGTGTGGTTACATCTTGTAGCTAGAGGCTATTGAGAATTGTATTGTATATCTTAAACTTCTTATCTGAACAAAGATGATGTATAATCCAGGTTATGGACTAATAAGAGTTGTAAGAGTTATGAGGCATAGTCACGATAACAGTTGTGAGAATGAGCTTAAACAAAATCTCTCTCTAACTGTAAAAGAGTTAGACAAGAGATGATGTATTCATAGCTGGCCTAGAGCAGTCAAGTTACACAGCCTTTCTTGTTTAAGCAGGAGATAGAAAAGAGGAGGCCTCCAGTAAGGCACTGGCAGCAGCCCGCGGCAGAGCAGCGATTGTCCTGGAGCCGCCAGTTCCCCGACCAAGGTACCAAGAATGATGTGGCGGAACCGTAGGAGAAGACTTGAGGTGTGGTGCTGGACAAAATCTTCCAGCAGCAAAGGCAGATGTTCCCATCTGCAGGGAACTTGGAGCCATCAGCAAAGGAGAAGCAGGATGAGGATGAATTCCACACTTGGGATACTCCTGGCAGGAGACTTCCCCATAACAGGTACCTCTTTGAGAGCTGCAGGAGTGGAGAAGGAGGAAGCCCTTTGGACAGGACTGGCTGCTCCCTCAGAGCCGCAGCTCTTGGCAGAACCTTCTCATGGCTGAGGATATACCTGGCCAGGAAGAGCCTTGCAGATGAATAGGAGGCCAGCTGATTGCAGTAAGGGAATCCCTGACAGATGTTTCCCAGTAGCAGCTTTCCTGGAGGTGCCAGTTCCCAGTCCATGAGTGGCAGGATGCTGAGGTGCTGCCATAGGAGAAGGCCTTTGGCATGGTGCTAGAGAAGATGCTCGGTGAGAGCTGCCTGACTGAAGACAGAGGAAGCCCTTTGGACAGGTGCAAGGTAGGAATGATGCACGGTCCCCAGCCGTGGTGTAAGCAGAAGCATTTCTTCCAAGCATCTCTAGCTTTCATCCTATTTTCACTCTCAGGATAGAATAGCATGAGTCTGGACTGCCAATAGTCTAAATGTTCAGGTGTCTGCTAAGCAATACTAGACATGAAGAAGTCTCACATAGCAGCATCAGGCTTTTTTCTCTAAGCCGAGTGCTGGTGTGTTGTTGTCAGGGAATTCTCTCAACAAGTATTATACCCTGAGAGGTGTAGAAATGAAATATGGAACGATCCTGGGTAGATGTTCAGAGAGGTTTATTTCTCCCAGCCTCATGGCATTGGGCCTGCTGGTCATCTCTCCTAGTCACGGGACCCACTGACACTTTTCCCCGGCCTGGGAAGCCCCACCAAGCAATCCAGACACAGCATGCAGGCACACATGAGCAGGGAGCAGGGACAAAACCTGTTCATCCAGGGCCTCCTCCCCCAGGACCTGCTGGCAGGGAGGTCTCTTCACACTGGTAGAAGAATTTCTTCTGCAAAGCTACTGTGCTTCTGCTACTTGTTCCCTTTTAGAAAGTTTCCTCCACATCCCCTGCCTGGATTGAATAGTCCTTTCTCTCCTGACTAGAAGCTCCAGATTCGCTCCTTACAAGTTGTCTTTGTTTTCATTGCCCACAGACAGGAGTCCCTGCTGCCTCAGAGCCACGGCCATCTGTGGAACCTGCTCGTGGCTGAGGATGCAGAGGGCCAGGAAAGGCCTGGAAGTAAAAACTGGAGCCAGGCCGTTTCCAAGAAGATTTTGCCGGAGAAAAGCATCCTGGCAGCAAGTGTCCTGAAGCTGCCAGTTGCCAGTCCATGACTCCCAGGATGCTGTGGCACTGTTCAAGGGAAGGTCTTTGGCATGGTGCTCTAGGTTCTCTTCCAACAAGTTGTCTTTGTTTCCTTTGCCCACAGACAGGAGTCCCTGCTCCCTCAGAGCCACGGCCATCTGCGGAACCTGCTCATGGTGAGGATTCACATTGCCAGGACACGCCTTGATGTAAGAGCAGAGATCAGCCCTGTGCAAGATGATTTTCCCAGAGGCAAGTGTCCCAGCAGCAAGAGTCTCCAAGCTACTAATTGTCAGCCCAGAGCTCTCATGGGCTGTGGCTTTTCCTGCAGGCAACACTCCATGATTTGCAGCGGACATGATGCACATGAAACTAGGGACGTTCCTCCTTTTTCAGGAAGCTCCCCTGACATGGCTTCTGAGTTCCAGGAAAGTGTTTATGAATGGCGGTCAGATCTTCTTAGGAGCACGGGTGTTAAATAAATTTGGATTTTCCCTGAGAAGTGTCTGAGTGTTCCCAGTGTTCTGGATTTGAGTGGGATTCCTTTCAGGGCAGTAGACAGAAGGTAGCATGGATTTGTAGCAGGCAGCCAGGCCTGTTCCTGTAACTAGACTGGTTACTGCACTGTCCATCTCCATTAGTTGTTTTTAGGGTAGAGGAAGATATTTGGGAGTGGGGAGGGGGTGCAATGGGCCCAACACCATGGCAGCAAGTCCAGGATGTCAACAGCTTTCAGTTGAGAATGAGCAGGAAAGCTAGGAGACAAAGTCAGGCTTTTTTCTCATCCTGAAGGGGGAGAAGGGGAAATTCAGAGCTGACAAAAATATGCCGTATTGGGGTGCACAACTGCAGGGAGAACCCTCCCTTGCTGGACAGGACATGCTATGAGCATTCAGTGATTCTGTGTTGGTGTAGCCGAGTTGCCAGAAGGGAGCGGGGTAGAAATACCACTCCTTCCACCCGGTGTTCTAAAGCTCTGTGCTACAAGGGGCAACAAAGTTCTCAAGAATCGCTCTGTTACATAACACAACTGCCGAGTGTGAGATCAGGTTAGAGGCTGGTAACACCAGGGGTGGTCCCTTGGAGTCCCCAGGGATCACTTTCTCTGCAGCAGGGGTCTCCTCACGCCCTTTCCCTGCCCCAGCGTGGGAGGCTGAGCCTGCTGGAGCATGTCCATCTGTCCTAGAGTCTCTTTTGGCATCTGGGCATCCCTGCACGGCTCCTTTAGATGCTGCTGTCTCCTGAATGCAGGCAGAGCGGGGTGCATTTGCCTGCTGCCAGTTTGAGGGAAAAAAAAGAGAATGAGTTCATAAGGGCTTGACCTGAAATGACGTTTTAGTGCTTCTGCATCTTCTCACAGCTTTGGCAGCTGAGCAGCATCTCTGTCCCTGCAATCTGCTGGCCCTTGGAATGCACAAAGGAACCCCATGCATCACTTCAGGTGAACCCAAGTGGCCACGACAGTTTGAAAGGGCAGCTGTTGTTTCACTGCTGCCTTTCTTGGCTTGGTAAAGCCCCTCCTACCTGTACTACAGCCTGTGCTTGCAGCCACAGAACTGCCATGCTGGAGGAAAGGCATCAAAGGCTTGACAAAGGCTGAAGGGAACACTCTGATTAGCCCTTTTCCCAAGAGGTTTCTTTAGCTGAAGAAGCACCAGACTTGACAGACCGGCATGGGTTTGTGACTGTTTTATTTCTCACATCCTCAGTCCTGCGTGGGACTCGGGTGCTGCAGAGGCTCCGGCAAGGCATCAAAGATGCCTGCCCCACACCCAGGGGTGGCACAAGATCTCCTCCAGCGCTGGCCTGTCCGCGGGGTGCTTGGACAAACACCAGCGGATCAGATGTTGGCACTCTGGGGACAGAAGCCAGAAAGCACCGGTCACTCGCAGAAGGCTCCTGCCCGGCTGCTCCTCCGCCCGCAGGGCCCGGGCCGTGCTGCGTGTGCTCAGAGCTGCGCCGGCCCCCCGGCTGACTCTGCCCTTTGCGGGACCAGCGGCACGGCAGGGCACGCGCCGCCTCCTTCAGCCAAGCGTGCCACACCGACCCCATCGTCACGGGCCGGCCCCTGCGGCCAGACCTTGAGGGCAGATCAACCTCCCGCGCAGCTGCGTGAGGGCCACGCTGGGCTGCGCGGTGCCATCGGCCAAAGCCTGCCTTCTTGAGGCCGGACACCCACCTGGAGAGACCTGCTGCCTGAAGAAGAGCTGCCCCGACACGATGTCACGGTCCCCCTGGAAGGGGATGTTCCCGCAGACCATGACGTACAGCAGCACGCCCAGGGACCAGATGGTCGCCGAATGGCCGTGGTAGCAGCCATGGCGGATCCACTCGGGTGGGCTGTAAATGTGTGTTCCTAGGGGAGACAGGCCATGCTGTCCAGGCGCAGGCTGCTGCCTTCCAGAGCCTGGTGCCAGCCTCCTGGCAGAAGCAGGGGCTGCACCGATGGCCACAACTTGCCCCCGAGGCCATCCAGCATCCCCCAGCCCGTTGGCCAAAGCAAAGAAACCACTTTTTCCACTCTGATAATGTAGAAACAACCCTTGAGATTTCAGTCTGTTTACCACCTTTATAATCTTTTCAGTTCACATAAAGAGATAGGAGTCTCTGAGTCTTTCTTGCTGACCTTATGGAGACATTCCCACTAGAGACAACTCTCTTATGGGTTCAATATCACAGCAAAACAGCCACCCAGGAGGTTTCTGCTTGCAGTGAAAAAGTCCCGAACCTCGAATCACCGCTTTCCCCACAGCTGCTTTTCAAGTGTTTCAATTTGAGCTAACACGAGGTGTCAATTTAAGGCTGAGCCGTTCAGGAGCAAGGTGTTCTTCACTCATCTCTAGGAGCAATCTTCATCCCTAGGAACTGGGGTCATCTTCACACTGACCCCTCTTGTTCCTTTCTACGGTCAGTTCAATCAGTGAATCAGTCCACATCAAAGAGTGGGACCATGCCCCCCACCCACTGGGCAGCCAAAGATTCCAAGTGTCAGTTCATATCAGATGGTGGGACCATGCCTCTCACCCAGTGGGCAGAATCAACTTCAGGTGTACTGCACACCCCTCCAGGTGAAGGTAAACTGAGTCCAAACACTCTGGAGCCAAAAGAATAAAGAGACAAAAATGCAGAGGCACCTTAGCTCCCAATTGCTCTACCTCCCTCCGATGCTCTATGAAATTACAGCAGGGACTCCAAGAGTCCAGTTCATCCCCAAAGGGTTTCTGCAACAGAATTTCAGCTTCCAGGTTTGAAGCATCTCCTCTTTCTTTTCTCTCAGGGTTTCAGCCCTTCCATCTTTACTGACTTACACCTTAGGGTGTCTCTTCATGTCCTTTCACCTTTCTCGCTGGGAGAGGATCAGCATTTTCAGGCCCATCTGATCTGAAGAAATCTTAACAGCACTAACAGGGTTAATCTCACCCGGCCCGGCTGGAACTTCTCTTCTCTCTCTCGGTCCCATGATCTCTGCCGGCAGCCGGAGCTGAGCTCTGCCGTGGCGGTGAAGGGGGGCCGCTGCCAGCCCAGCTCTACCTGCATGGGGCAGGGCTGGGGGGCCCAGATAGAACAGGGCCAAGGAGGGGGCGGCTGCCTCCCGGGTCAGGCCAGGCCGAGCAGGGCCCGGCCCGGCCCTGTGGGACGCGGTGCCCGAGGGCCCAAGTTGGGGCTTTGATAGCCAGAAGTCCAGAGAGCTTTCTCCGGGCTCTGTCTATCTTAAACTGTGATTCGCAGAGGCGTGTCAAACTCCTAAGTAGCTTAACACTTGCCAATAATCAAGCCAGACAATTGATTGGTTCTGATAAGAACTAGAAGGACTTTTTTGCAAGAAAACCACTTCTGTGTCAAACCACAACAGGGCCTTCGGTGTCTCAGGCTCTCCCTGGCACAGCTCCCACCACGGCACTCTGCACTTGTGCCCACAGCCTTCACTGTTTGGGGCTGGCCTGGGGCTTCTCCTGCAGCGGGGTCTTCCCTGCTCAGGGCACAGGAAAGGCAGTTCCTGCTGGAGCAGGAGGATCTGCGTGCAATGGGCTCAAACAGCTCCAACAAGGCCCTGTTTGCTTCAAAACTGCTTCCTAGAGCACTACATTCTAAGAGTTGTCTCGGGGTTATCAGCTGTCCACTGCTTAATTCTGTGGCAAGCTTGCCTCTTTATGTCTCGGGATATTCTTAGACCATTCACAAACAGCCGAAATATCCCTCGACTGTGCAGCTCCATTTAAGCCAGTTCTTGTTGACAGCTACCCCAGAGCAGAAGTTGAGAAGAGAAATACAGCTCATACCTCTTTTGATGTTAAGTCATTTATTCCCTCTGTCCTGGAGGGGGACAGAGCACCCGACCTGGGCAAACGGCCGGCGAGGTAAGAGAGCAGGGCTTTCTGTCCTGCTGGTTTTATCACAGACAGGGGGAAAGGGGATCCCAGGGGCGGAGATGGGACAAACACCCAACCAGATCAGAGCCCGCGCGGCTTGAACCTAAGGTAGACCTGACTCAGTCACATGAGAGGGACCTGGCCGGGGGAGGGGGGCCCAGGGGGATCCACCACAACAATTCCCCAGTTTTTCTTCTTTTAAGCTGAGTGTGACTGAGCAGCATACAGTGTGCAAACAATAATAACAGTGCAAAACATAATTGAAACCCATTGTCCTTACAACTTAACATTACCCAGGATGCCCCTTTTCAATCTCCAATACAAAATTTAGGAGGTTACTCAGGACATTAGGGCAGTTCGTATCAGGGCAACAAGGTACAGAACTAGTGCAGTAACAGAATAACACAACTTAATACAGGAGACGAGTGCAAAAACAGCGTAACATAACTTAAATACAGAACACGAGTGCAAAACTGCATAACATAACTTAAATACAGTACAGAACAAATAAAACCCAGCATAACAAAAGTGGACTTAGGGAGCATTAACACTGATATGGGGAGGTATAAAAACCTTGTGCAATAGTTTTTTCTGTGTACATTAAGATTCCTTTTTCCGTCGTCTCTTCCAGGAGGCAGTTTTGACTTCTTTGGGTTTTGGAGAGGTAGCATATGGTTTCACCCACTTGCCGGGGATCCACCTCAGTCCTTGAGGGGTGGAAACACTGGCGTACCCACGTCCCCAAGTCATAAGTTTGTAAGGTCCTTGGATTTTTTGAGTGTCTGGGTCCCGGACTAGGACTTCTGGATTTTCCTTCAGCTTCTGCCTGCTGGTATTCAGGAAGTGACAAAGGATCGGAGGGTTTGGGTCCTCAAAGGTGCCGTTCAGGAAGTTTATGGTGAACAGTGCTTTGCTGAGTCTGAGGATGGGTGAGTTGGTTTTGATAGTCCCTGACTGCTGTAGCAACATCTGTTTGAGGGTCTGGTGGGAACGTTCAACAATGCCCTGTCTGTAGAAAATATATAGGGGGCGCTGTGCTCAGTCGGTTCAGGGATGATTTCTACAGTTCAAGGCAGCTCCTGAAACATGCGGTTTATTTGCAAGGGTCGTGGGTGCAGGAGCTCTGCCTAAGCTGCCAGCCACAGCTTAGGGCATGCCCCAGAGAGAGCGAGAGAGCATTGTGGTAAGAAGGAAGAGTAGAGAGCTTAGGAGACGAGAGCTTTAGAGAGAGAGAGCTTAAGAGAGGTAAAAGTCTGGTTACATGATATTATATCTCTTCCTATACTGAATATGGTAATATTACAACATCCAATCAATAGAAGACAGAAGTCCTTATAGAATTTACATACAAGCTATCACAACTATTACATTACCATACTGTGTTACATTTTAACGCTTAAAAACTACTTCCTAAAGCTACTTTTTTCTTCCCTGCCACGCTGGCAGGGTTTCTCTGACCCTTGGACCTTTCTGTTTGCTGAAGCATCCTCTTCTTTGCTAAAGACATTGTTCAATCAAGAGGGATTCTCCTTCAGCTGGCTAGTTCTTTGTTTTTTGGTTGTACATTGACTAACAGCTTGGTATCTTATATTTCAAAGCTAGCTTTCATTTCTATTTCACTTACAGATTTTATATTTCCAGAATCTTTTGCCAAGCAGTCATATTTATAAGGTTTCCTTACTTCATCCTCCCCAACACCCACGACTCCCAGGACACTGCAGCGGTAC
>JACBWW010001550.1:0-12692 GCA_020086605.1 Lanius collurio
GAGGGTGTGAAATTACTGCAGGAGATCTCACTGATGATTCACAGGGATACATTTTCTACTCTATCAGATGCTGGACTTGTGCCATGCTTTGGTGGCATTTGATACCATGGGAGTTTTTCCTTAATAGAAGCTACAGCTGGGTCTGAACATTCTGGTAATGAAATGTCCCAATTTATTAGGAAAGGGTTGGACTTTGTGGCTGGGAGTCCAGTGTGGGCACTCCACAAGTCCTCCCTGCTGCTCATGTTTCACACAGCTCCAAGGGGTTGTGTAACCACTCCTGGTACAACCTCTCTCAGCCTGAAGGATGAGGACAGTTTTAAGATTGCACTTGGCTCTCTTGATCCACAAATTACAACGTTTTTGGCAGATCAAGTATTCTTCACTTTCATTCTCAGTGTTGCCATTTGGCACCAACAGCAATTCAAGTAAACTCTGTAAGTGTGTAAGGGCTCCACAGGATGGAAGATGTTATGTTTACATATGGTATCAAGACATCACAGTCATGTCCTTTCACAAACACAAACACATCTATTTTTAGAAATTTCCTAAAGGAGACTGAAATACAAATAGCTGTTTCATTCTAACATATATGGCCAAAATCCAAGTTGCTGAACTGGCATCCAGTATTGCTTCCTTTCTGAAATTTCCTTGAAATTCCTCTCCTGTTTTGTTAGTGTGGAAATTAAGCTCCAGGTTGTGAAAATTATGTGAAGCTAAAACTGGAGAACTGTCTGAGAAGGATAAGTCACTGTTAGGTTATTCAAACTTGAGGCAAGTATTGTGCCAGAGTTTAGTGATTACTTGATCTCTGCTCCATTAGATCCTTTTGGCAAAGGAGAGGACCCCCACTACACAAAAATTCCCCCCTTAACCAGGAAAGGGAGGAAGAATTTAAAGGAATCTTTAAATGTCTCCTTAGGTGAGAGGAGGTGCAATGAATTTAGGGAAAAACGTATCACAAATGGTCATAATCTCTAAACTATAATAATAAGTGTTAAACTTAGTCATTAGTTGATGTTGTTACTGTTAACATCACATTTTAAGTATTTTTAAAACCTGTATGGAAGAGGTTGAGTTCCTAGAAATGCTGTAGTAACAGAAAAGACATGCTGAGACCCCTGTCATGTACTCTACAAAAATATGGGGACAGCTTCTATAGTTGGCAGAAATGTAAGAAGTTTTACTTCACTGTTTGCATGGGGAAAGATTTTCATAGGCAGAAGATCTTAAAATGAAGAAAGCTGCCCTGTCATTCATTGCTTATCACAAGTGATAAACAGCCAGAAGCTTCTGCTGTTTCACCATGGATGACAAAGTCACTTGTAGGGGCTAAACATGAGAAGATGAAGAGGAATCAAGGAAAGCAATCATTTGTTTGTGCTGCTCTGGTGTTATCAATTCCAGCTGCAGTAGCTGACCCGCTGAGGATGTCCTGATGTGAGGAATGGAGACTGTCCTTCTGTGTGAGATTTAAACCCTGAGCTCTGCACTGTGAGCCTTGGTATTTAACAGGTGTAGCTGTGTGTGGAATTCAGTATTTCTGTGAAAACAGACTGAAGGATGCAATGTTTTTGTGCAGCACAGAATCACCAGCAAAATGCATTTGCAGGCAGCTTGTAAGAATGCACATCTAATGCTTTTCAAATGGCACTCCAATCATCTGCTTTAAATGATTAATAAGCACAAGCTGAAAATAGCACCACATTTACCTAATGTTTGCATGATTATTTTTGTAAACATTTCATTCAAGCTTTCTCTGCCATCTTTCTAAGCATTGTCAAAACAAAAATGCTGCCATTCTTGATTAGTTTTTTCTCAGTTGGTTTGATCTTCCTCATGACCCAGGGAAATGTAGCCAGGCAAAGCACCCTTGCTCACTCTCACTTGGCATTAAGCATGTGGTTTAAGATTAGATGAGAAAACCAATCTAGATATTTGCAGAATACTTAAAGATTTCTGATTTTCTTCCCAAGCTTGTAACTGAGCTTGGTGAGACCTACCAGTCTGGATTTTGTTAACAGGCTTGTCTGAAAGCTCTACAAATATAAGGTAACTGCTTCTCCTGGGTTTGAGTAAGTTAGAAATAGTTTTAAAAGATGTGGAGGGATTTGTACTTTTATGTTGGCTGTCCTACTTTTTCCTTAAGTCCTTGCTGAGATAAGGTTAAAACTGGAATTTAAATGGTGTTAAGGAAGAAGCCAAGATAGTAATCAGAATATAATTAACAGTGTATCATCTGTCAAACAACCAGGGCTAGGCAGCGCTGCTATTCACCAATAAATGTGGTGGAAAACTTGCAGTTTTCCAAGTAAAATGCTGGTGTTGTTTGCTGTAGCAGTCTACAGCTGTTGTGTGATGTGTGTGCATTCTTCACACCATGCAAAACCCCAACCCACTTACCAAATATATTTTTCTGCTCTTCAAAATTCACTCTGTCTCGGTTCAGCTTTGGAGACAGTTGGTAACTGGTTTGAACTCTCTGGGTGAAAAGATTATGTGGCACAAGAGAACTGCTATGAAAGCTAACTTAGGGGTATGCACAAAACCAGGACGTGTCGGTTAAATACCCAGCGTTAACTACTCTGGCAACGTTTCAAAGGTTCCATCCTCTTTGAGAGCAAAAGTAGTATCTTCAAATCTAAGTCACGGGGTGGGGTTTTATTACTACTTTTCTAAATCTGGAGCGCTGTTGCTCAGTGTGTGTAACACACAACACCTGCACATCACGATTCCGTTTTTTGTACTTCCCCAGGTGCTGTGTCCCAGGGCGGGACAGCTCTCAAAATCCGCGCCAGGCTTTCCCTTTGGGATTTTTTTTCAGAATTCGGGCAGAAAACTGGCGGGGGTTAAGAAAAGAACAAAACAAAAAAAGCAAAAAAAAAAAGCAAAAGAAAGGTGGTGGTGTTAAGCGTTTGGTGCCGAAGGGACGCGGCGGAGCTCCGGAGCCGCCCTCACCTGCGCGGTTCCCGCCGCTGCCGCGCATCCCCTGAGCGCGCTCGGGGTCTGCGCACCTGGGGGAGAACCTGGGGGAGAAACTGAGAGAGCATCTGAGGGGAGCCCTGAGGGAACACCTGAGGGAGAACCTGGGGGAGAAACTGAGGGAGCACCTGGGGGAGCCCTGAGGGGAGAACCTGGGGGAGAACCTGGGGGAGAAACTGAGAGAGAACCTGGGGGAGAACCTGGGGGAGAAACTGAGAGAGCATCTGAGGGCAGCCCTGAGGGAACACCTGAGGGAGAAACAGGGAGCACCTGAGGGAGAACCTGGGGGAGAAACTGAGGGAGCACCTGAGGGGAGCCCTGAGGGAGCACCTGGGGGAGAACCTGAGGGAGAAACTGAGGGAGAACCTAGGGGAGAAACTGAGGGAACACCTGGGGGAACACCTGAGGGGAGCCCTGAGGGAGAACCTGGGGGAGAAACTGAGAGAGCCCTGAGGGAACACCTGAGAGAGAAACTGAGGGAGAAACTGAGGGAGCACCTGGGGGAGAAATTGAGGGAGCACCTGAGAGAGCATCTGAGGGAGAACCTGGGGGAGCACCTGAAGGAGAACCTGAGGGAGCACCTGATGGGAGCCCTGAGGGAGAACCTGAGGGGGCACCTGGGGGAGAACCTGAGGGAGCATCTGGGGGAACACCTGAGGGAGCCCTGAGGGAGAACCTGAGAGAGCATCTGAGGGGAGCCCTGAGGGAGCACCTGGGGGAGAACCTGGGGGAGCCCTGCGCGGCAGCGGAGCGGGGCGCGGCGCGGCCTCTCCCCGCTGAGGGGAGCCCCAGCCCCGCCGGGGGAGGCTCGGCTCTGCTCCGGCACCTCGCAGGGTGGGGAGAGGCGCTGCCCGCCCCCCCTCCAGGGCTTCCCCGCTAAGTCTGACGGAGCCACCGCCTCCCAGCGCAGCGGCCCCGGCGCAGGAGGAGGCGCCGTGCGCGGCCCGAGTCCCCGGGCGCTGCCGCCGGTGAGGGGACAGCGGCGGCTCCGCGCTCCCGGCGGCTCCGCTCCGCTCGCCGGCTCAGGTAGGAGCGGGAGCGGCGACCCCCGGGGCTGCCCCGCGCCGCGGTGACCTTGAAGCGGGCGGCGGGGGCGGGAGCGCTGCCGGGGCCGAGCCCATCCCGGCGCGGTGCCGGGGGCAGCGGGATGCGGCCGGAGGATGCGCTCGGGCGGCGGATGGAGGCGCGGAGCGGGCGGGATCGGTGGCGGCGGCTGCGCTGCTGCGGGAAGCCTCTGGTTTTAGTCCGGCTCAAGCCCAGAGGGCTCTTTGACATAGGAATGGGTTAGGAGGCGGCGGCGGAGCCCCGCGCTGCCTGCCCGAGGCACCGCGGTCCCCGCTGCGTCCGCGGCACCGCGCCCGGCAGGAGCCTCAGCGGCCCCGGGGACGCGCTCGGGGCGCCGGGTTCCAGGAGGTGACGCTCCTCCTAGAAATATTAATTTGAGGGAGTCATAAGGAGGTTGTTGCCCGCAGCCCTGCTCCCTCGGCGGGGCTGATGGAAGGAGAAGCCCTGCCGGGAGCGCCGTCCCCGCCGTGTCCCCGGCGCTCGCCCAGCTCCTGCGGTGCCGCTGAGCTCTGCTGCGGCCGCATTGGGGATTTGCTTTTTTTTTTTTCTCCCTTCTTTTCCACGGGGGGATTTACAAGCAGTAGTTCTCAAAGCCTCGCAGTACTCCAGCGGAGCGTTACGAGCACCTCAAAGCTCCAGGAAAATGCAGCAGGAGGTAACTTTGCCCGGGTCACGCAGTGCGCCAGCCCGCCGAGGTGCCCCTGGATGCCGGCTGAGGTGGCCGCTGTAGTCCCGGTCGCCATCACCTTGGCATGGATGTCGTCAAGATGTGCTTTCCTACCGTCACTGAGCATAATGGGTTGTTCTCCTAAAATCTTGATTGGGAGACTGTATGAGAAACGTGAACGGAGGGGCACTGTCTTCCATTCTCTATCTTTGAATGGCCTCCTGTATTGTAGGTGGAGGAAACCTCTCCTTTGCTGAATTAAACTGTCAAAAACTTTACTTCTTTCTGTGTATTTCTTGCTGATTCTTTTTGCCTGTTGGTTTTTCTGTGTGTTTTTTTTTTCCCTTCTCCATCTTATTGTGCTGTTTTATCACATTACACCAACGTAATTCTGTGCTAATACTTTCCTCACTTTCTTTTTATTTAAAGCGAATTTTGTAGTAAAGTGCTATTTGAGAAGCCTGGGTACCAAGATAAGGTGCTGGGAAGATAGGCAAGCTGAAAGCAAAGGTGTAGAGTAGGACGTAACTGCTCCCAAAATAAGCTAAAATGTAAGTTTTTAAACAGTGTGAAAGTTGATACTGCTGTAACTCAACTCCCAAACAGTAAAAAGGAATCTTTTAAGGAATACTGTGTGTGGCTGATACTGTGAGCCCTGAGTTACGTAAGCCATTCTCTGAGTGGGACTGCGTGCACACTGTCATGTTCTTGAGCAGCACTTCATTTCTGATCCTGTCCCCTCACCTGCACGTGACTGATTTTCATGTGCTGACTCAAACGGGATTCAGCATTTTCATGACTTTTCTGAGGAAAAGTGAATTTTCTGTGTATCTTGCTAAGAAACCAGCTCAGTATTCTCTGTAATGACTTCATGATCTAATGTTAAGCTGCTTTTTCAAAGTGAACATTGCTGCAAGCTCTTCCTAAAGCAAAAGAATATGGATTAAATGTTCAGTTTAGTGTCAGTATTAACACAGTCACGTTAACACTTAATGGAATGAATGTGGAGTATTCTGTTACCTTGAATTCCTATTTGATACCACTACCAGCATTGTCCTTTGCTCACATGCTGTAAATCCAGGACCACAACCTCTTGATTATCCAGGCTGTTGAATGGGATATTGATCCAAATGTCTGGCATATCTCTCTATCCCAACCATATCTTTTAACCATTCAATTGTCTATTTCCTGATTATGCTAAGTGTATTTTTATTGGTTTTGACAAGCTCTGTGGGGAGATAGCAGGGATATTTATATGGTGTCTTGTCATGCTGTCACCTCGATGGATTTGGTTTGGAGGAGTGCAGTGAGGAGACTGAATGGAGCATTATCAAAGCCAGTGGGTTTGGTTTGGTTTCCCCAAAAAGGTGTTTGGTGTTGCTGGATTTGCCTCAGGGTTCCCCTCCTGTTCTTTGGCAGTGCTTCAGAGGGCTGTGAGTCTCCACTGTGTCCTGTGTTCCATATCAGTCACCACAGGGCACCCCCAACAGTGTTTGCTGCCTTTTTGTAGCTGGCTGAGTCAAACTTGTTGCATTTGTCTGGTTCCTCATCCTTGGCTGGCCAAGAATAAAGCACCTCAGGTCATTTAGCACAGAAACTTCAGGGATGTGACTGGAAAGCAGGACTGTTTGTCTGATAATCCTCCAAGTGCTTGGAGTCCATCTGCATCAACAGAACCTGCATGTTCTGCAGTGTGTTGTAGGCAGTCTAAAGTACACCAAGTGAGGTTAAAAAGCTCAAAATACTCTAAAATTGCATTGTAACTTAAGAATAGGTTCAGGTCTGCAGTTGGGAAAAAGTCATCTGCATTAATCATGAGGAAAAAGCAGAGTAGTTGTACAAGAGATAAGCAAAGACAGTCTGATGGGAGATGATAGTGGAGGAGATAATTGGGAACAGAGCGAATGTTTACATTTAAACAAAGTTGTGTGACTGCTGAAATCTTTTAAAACAAACATCTGAACAAAGTTCAAACTTCTGGTGAAGCTTATCCTTGGAATGTGTGTGTCAGACATAAGGATTCTGTTTCCAAACAGCTTTACATTTAATGTACACTGTGCAGTAAATGTCTGTAATTGGCAAAGTTTAGAGTAGAACTTAAGTTGCCCTTTGAAAGAAAAAGTTTGTAAAAACTAAGATATATAGAAAAGCAATTTTTTGTATGAATAGAAGTGACAAATGCAAAAGGATAAATAGTTTTAATTATCTGAAAAGAAGAATATAAAATATTTGAGAAAGGAAAAGAGAGCATGAACAAGAAATATTTGGGTGTAATAGGATGAGAGGAGTGACAGCAATGAGTGTCACAGTGGCAGAGATCCAGGCTGGTCTCAGTATATTCCTGATACAGAATTATCAGTTAAATCACAAATGCTTATTTTTTGTCAAAGACTACTTTGAAAAAAGTTTCATCTTCATAAATGGAGTTATTTAGTAGTGAAATAATTCAGACTTCCATTTTATGGGTGTGGCCATTTTTTTGCATCTGTGTGATCTAAGACAGCATTTCCCAAGGGATCTGTGACTGCTGTGCTGCTGGATGACCCCATATCCATCAGCAAGGACTGGTATCTAAGAGCCATTAAGTAAAAGGCCTTGTTTTCACATATTTTGAACGTTATGCTCAGAATTCTTGAATATTTTGTAGCATCTAAATAGAATAACTGCTGTGTTGCAGGGTCATCCTCCCCACACTGGAATGTAAACCAAAAAAGGTTTAAGTATTTCTGGGAGGCAGGGGTTGCTACATCTTTAACACTTACAGTAGGAAGTGTGTTCTGGAGGGTTCCTCACACACTTTTAATGGTGCAGTAAAGGTATTTCTGAAGAGCCTGCTCAGGTCAGTGCCCTCAAAGCCTCAAGAGCAATTCTCTGGTGGATGCTGATTTATCTCCTTCCAGCCTTTTCTCCCCTCTGATCGAAAGGCCTTGCCTTGCTGGCAGGTTTTACAGCCTCTCCAGCACTCCTATTCCGAGGCCATGCATCCCCAGAACTGCTCAGCTTCCTGAAGTTGCCTCAGTTGGTGTGCCAAGGGCTTGGGAAGGCAGCATTGTCAGGCAGGAGCAGCACCAGCAGGGTTGTGTGGGGTTGTGCAGCTGCCATAATACAGGAACCTCTGTGCACAGTGAATTTAGGGCTGGTGCAGGAAATGCTTCTCCTGCCTGCACGTAGCAGTGGGATCATGTATACATTGTATGTGGGTCTGGAAATTGCCACAAGGGCCTGCAGATTCATCATGGATTGATATTAATTGTTCAAGGGACGGGATTTAGAGCTGCAAGACTGAATGACATTTCCCTCTCCCACTCCACAGCAGTGTGACCTTGGATGGACATTTCAAGTTTTGAAACCCTTTTGTGCATTACGAAGCCAGAATAATGCAGTTGTCTCTATTCAGTGTTTCTATTTCTAAGATTGATAAATCATTAATTCCACAGCGTTTGGGGAATAGCCTTTAGCCTGATTTATTTATTAACAAGGCTCAAATAACTTATATTGAACTTATGAATATGATGCCTACTCTAAAATCATCCATCAGGGATGAAGATTGCTTAAAGATATTGCAGCTGCAGTTCACTCCACGTGCATCTCTTCATGACATGCATTAGGATTCAGGAGTTCTCTGGTGAACAGGATTTCTCTTGAGGGTTATCAGTGAGCCTAAAGCCCAGCACATTCCTTTTGTTATCTCATTATGAGCAGGAGATTCCAAGCCTCTGGATAGCTTTCCTGTGCAGAAAAAGTCACCTTGAAAGTATTTGCTGATCCTGTGTATTCTGTCCTGCTTATTGAATAGCCATTCTTCATTAGGGGAAGTTATTCCCACTGATGGGAAATCTCCCATCCTGGAAGGTGTGATTGCATTCAGCACAGCAGACAAAATAGGGCCATATTTTAGATGGTCCAGCATTTCATTTTTTGTGACTCAGGTAATTTCTTGGTATTTTAAACCCTTTTGTAATGTTGTATTTATTTAAGGAGGTTAATACTGTTTAAGAGGATTGAAATAATAGGAATTTTGTTTTCAGGGAATGTTCTCTGTAACCCAAGCTGAACACTTCCAATAGGTTGATGGGTTCCTAGAAAGTAATCTAATAGGCATTTCAGAATATTTTTAAGCAGAAGTATGAACGAGGAAATTTATGACAAGCAAGCAGAAAAATATTCTTTGCTATCATCAGATTTCTTTGCAATTGCTGAAGCTTCAAGTAATTACTCCAAAAGAATTAAGATTTACATTCTGTTTCATCTCAGGAAGTGGATATGTGCGTTTTTAGGTGCTGGGCTACAGTTACAGGAAAAGCAAAATGGAAGTTTTGAGAAGAAATTTCATTATTAAAAACTAATTGGTGGCATTATTAGGTGTATTTACAACTGCTTTGCTGCATTGAACTTGTGGCCTTAGGTTCAAATGCAGTGTTAACCCATTGCTTTGGTCTACAAAGTCTACATGTTCACCAGCATTTTTCTAATGTGTCAAGTATTTTCCAAGCTTTAAATCAGCTTATGCCAACTAAAAATAGAAGACTGGCATGAATTTTGGCCTATAAACAGTAGAAAGTAATTACACGAAGACAAAATGTCAAAATTTTACCTGGAAGAGATTCTATTCCATGTCATTGGGTTTTTCTTAATTACTGTGAGTGCCAAGTGTCCAAAAGCCCTGACTGGGCCCATTTTTTAATTCAGCTTGAAAATGCCACAAGAATCAATCTGGAAGATGTAGAATGATTCTTCTTGAAAGGTTAAATACTCTGAAAAATTAATGTGTTATATACAGTAGCCCTGGTGATTCTGTGTCAAGTGCTAAAGAATTGGAGAGCAGTAGGAACACGAAAATGCCATTATGGCCAGTGAAGGTTGGTGTTAATGGGTGTGTTCCCTCCAAAAGATACACTATTACACTGCTTTTTTGTGACCCAAGAGTGCTCCCCTCATATTTTCCCGTGGCAGTGCTGACATTTATTGCTCCCCAGCTAAAGAGGATGACAAGACACAGTTGCATTTACTGGGAATTTTCTTGTGATTTCTTTCTTCACTCCTGTTCTGCAAGTTTCTGGGCAGCAGAGAAAATGGAAAGGTTACTGTGTGAGTGGCAGTGCTGTTCCACATGCTGGCATGAAACATACCTTTTCAAAAATACCATTATACCAATTTTTACTTACAGTCAACAGTGGCTTCCAGATCCCTTCCAACAGAACTCAGCTTATCTCTATTTAGTGTTTTTCTTGATGTTTAGATTTGCACTTGTTCTGCTTACACTTCACTTTGCAACAAGTTCTTCAATGCATTACATTTTAGTTTGAATTTTGATCTTGGTTGCTTGTGGGCTGGAGGTGTTAGGAACCCTACCTGTTTACATCACAAACATTTTTCTCTCCTGGCATTTTCTAATGTATGGAGTGAGTTGTGAGATGCATTCCATTGACAGTGAGTTTTAGTAATCACTTTTAATTCGGGTGGTGGTTTGGCTTTTAATTTTTTTTTAAGAAACTGAGCACCCACTAAACTGCAATTTCGTATCAGTCCTTCCACACCATGAAAATACCACGTTGGTCCGTTACAGAAAGCCTTTCTGTGGCCAGGATAAACTGCCTGTCACTGGGTTTTCCTTCTGTAGTAGCCATATCAAAAAAGGAAACTTCATTGGTTTGACATTCTGATTATGTTCAGGCCTTAATCCCTCAGGTGCTTTTATGGTGATTTAACTCATTTCAGTGTCTTCTGTGGTATAAAAGGGAGGTGGTGGGGTTTGCAGTTTCTTCAGTTGGCCTTGCTTCTCCTTTTGAAGCTGCTGGTTTTGCCTCTCTGCTGTCCTTTGGGAACTTTACCCTCCCTTTGTGCATTATTGAATATAATAGCTAATGTTTGGGGATGGCTTTAGGTAATTCCTTAAGTACTCTGCAGTGAACTTCATCATTCTCTAGCAGACTCAGTATGTCTGGCTTCTTTTGATGCTTTTTAGCCTATTCTTTTTTTTCTTCAGGCCTCTAGTCCTGTCTTCTCAGTAAAAATAACTTTAGAAATATTTTTGCTTTTCATTATCCTTGAGATGGAGACATAAAAGAATATGAAGGAAGCACTGAGTGCTTCAGCTTTCTCTTTGCCATCTGTTATTTTCTCTCCTTTCCCATTAAATACTAGAGCCTCTGCTTATCTTTTTTCTCCCACTTACTTCTGTTGTATTTATAGATCCTTTTCCTATTGCCTTTTTATGTCCCTCATTAATTGTTGATCCTTTTGTGTGTTGGCTCATCTGGATCAGAACTGAGACATTTGTGCCATTCTAATACTTGTTCTTTGTTAAATGTTCTTGTTTCACCTTTTGTACAATCTCTTCTGATAGTCAAAGCCTTTAAAGACTGGGTGTAACAGTCTCTTCCAGTGTTTCCCACATTCCCCTGCACTGAGATAATCTCTTGCACTATTTTATACACTCTTCATTGGTAATTGTCAGTTCTCCTGAATTCCTTGATCCTCTCTTTAAGAGATGTTACAAATCACTTGACTGAGTTTGCCAGAATTGTTGCCCTGAATTCCACCTCTTTTTTATGTTTCCTTCTCATCTTCCTTTCAGTGTGTTCCTAGTGAGTTCTCCTGACTTGTGATAATGCTTACTTGAAATGTATTGCTGCCCTTAAGATCTCAGCCAATGCCTTCCTGTTAATCAGAATAAAATACAGCTGCAGCTTTAGTAACACTTCCATGCTCATACCTTTATCCTGTCAGCAGCTCCACCTTGGTGATATCCCACGTTTCCTCCTCAAGGCAAGACTGAAAAAATGCAGGTATGTGATGGCTGTGGCATGGGATGGGAGAACAAATTGTGCCTCATTTCCTGCTTTGTTGGGGGACATTTTGTGCCTTCACACACATTGCTTGTCTTTGTGGGCTGTTGCTTCAGATTTATGGTTCAGCTGTTACAGTGTGCACATGACCTGCCTGTTTCAAGGGTTAATTAATCACTACTTTTAAAGCTGCTGGGAATTTTGGATAGAAAATGCTGCTGTAAGTGCAAAGCACTGTTTGTATCTGCAGGATATTTGTAATGTTACTCAATAGCAGCATTAAAGCCATTTACTCATGTGGAAGTCAAGTGTGATATGTTCTACAAATACACAACCAACCAAGTCTCTTCTGTATGTGAAAATATCTTTTTTCTTGCTGTTCTTCTCGAGGACACCTTCCTGAGAACCTTTGCATTTCAAGTAGAAGAACCTGCCTAGAACTGAATATACCCTGTAGTTAAAATTTCATCCTGTCCTGGGGAGAGAACTTGTAAACTTAGCACCAAGGGTTGTGTTTTTGTTAAGTAACATTGATGGCCTGATTATCAACAAAGTTATAGATAATGCAGTAGGAAGGTTTAATGTTTTAAGGGCAAGATTTTTAAAAAGGGGAGGAATGGAAGCCAAATGGAATTTTAAGTTCTGTTGGCTTGCCAATGGGATTTGTGCATCCCTAAGTTGGATGTTTTTGAAAACAGCACTGTAAATTGGTGACTAATAGGGATCCTTCCATGATAATGGCTTACAAGTTACCATTAATAATTCAGCTGAAGGTTATTGCAGTCGGCCTCAGACTCCCGAAAATGGTGAAAAGCTGATCTGTGTGATTTTAGTGGCTATGGGTTACACTGTAAGGGCACTCTGATGAAATAATGTGTTTTTGAGGGATGATTTTGCTCCTTTCAATGCATCTTGGCAGTCAGAATTGAAAGTCATGAATTACAGGAGAAATGGATGTTGGAGCCTTCTTTGATGCTTTTCATGTGCAAGTATTTACAGGGACATACAAGATCCTGTTCCCCTGAGCAGAGGAAGAATCACTCAAAGCGAGTTTCTCTCTGCCAGCTTTCCATAGCCAAAGCTCGGCGGTGGATTTCCTTGGGAAGTGGGAAGTGGCTGTTCCCGCTGTGCAGCACGGACTGTGCATGGCACGGCCCGACAGCAGCCCCCTGCTATCCCTGCAGCCCCCT
>JACBWW010001551.1:0-12091 GCA_020086605.1 Lanius collurio
TGCTTTAGGACACGAGAGAGAACTCACGCACACGAGAGATTTCAGAAAGGCTAAAAAAGGGGTGTATGTTTATTAACTTCCAAATTTATGGATCTCTTAACCAGGACAAGGGTTGGGTGAACAAGGTAATTTCCTCTACAAACACATTGGCTACAAGAGATGCCCATGAGGATGTTTTTATCATAGTGCAGGTATGTAAACATTCTCACAGTTAGGGAAACATAGCTATTGTTTACAGGACAGACTGTGAGAACTCTGACTCCAAAAGTAAAAACATCAGAAAGCTGAGAGAACCAGGCAACACATGCACTCAAGAATCCCCCATGGGGACACTGCTCTCTCCTCCATGGGGCACAAAGCAACAACACTCCCAAGGAAAATCTTCCCCTGTGGGCTCTGCAGCTCCTTGGGCAAGTTCCAGAGCAAAGAGTCAAGGCAGGCACCTGAAATGCTTTCCCAGCTGGCCCACAACACATCTCTGATGGATCCAGAGTGTCCCTGGGAAAGAGAGAAGCAGAGCCCTTCACTAATGCCCTGGAATATCAAACATGAATCACAGTCAGGGACAGCTCCCAGGAACAACTTCTCAGTGGATTTTCACTTCTTGGAAGCCCAAGATGTCTGAATGTCTTCCTGGTGCCTGAGGCCCTTGGCTAAACAGGGCTTATCAGAGATGCTGGCAGGGGAACATCATCCCTCCTCCTCACAGGACACCTCTGCTTGCACAATTAGCTCTGAGTGGCTGCCTGGGGACAAGCCCCTCTTTCTCCATGTCCCTCGGGATGGGCACATCCGGCTCAGGGCCAGCGCTGGCCTGGGCCCAGGGCCAGGGCATTGCAGAGCCCCTCTGTGGGGACAAGGGCCTTGGGGAGCTGTGGGCATGTCCCAGGCAGGGACAGTGCTGCAGTTTGAGCCATGTTGGGGATGGGGTCCTGGGAGCCCCCGTGTGGGGCAGCCGTGCAGAGCGGGAACCAGGTGCTCTGGTGTGCCCAGGTGTGCCCAGGTGTGAGAGGGTGAGGGTCAGTGCAGGGCAGGTTCCCCTCTGGACTCTGCTCTGGGGCTGGAGATGGGACTGTTTTCAGGCCTCCAATGTGAGAAAATGGGGTGGTGTGGATTTAGGAAGTGCCACACCAGAGCCATTCCCTAAAACTCAGCCTTGTGTGCAGCTGATCACCATCCCCCAGTGCTTCCCAGGGTCTCCAGGGACTGCAGACCCCTGTCATGGGGCTGATCACATTGCCCATGACCCCACTGTTCCCCACATGTTGGGTCTGGGGCTGGGCAAGCTCTGGGAGGGAAGGGGCAGTGGGAGATGGGGGGATCTGGCTGTGGGGGCTGCAGGAGGATGGATTGTGTTGGACTGGGGATTGTCCCCACAGGTCCCCAGCTGCCTTTGGCTCCCTGCCCCCCTGGGCCTTGGCCCCCACAGGGTTCTGGGCCCTTCCAGGGGTGGCTGCCCCATGTTGGAAGCTGTAGGGAGGGTGAGCAAGGGGGGCTGGATGTGTGCCACTGGTGGGATGGACTCTGTGCCAGGGCCGGGCTTGTAGCCAGGGCTGGGGGCTGTGCCAAGCCGGGCCTTGGCCTGAGGGCTGTCGGGGAGGGTGCAGGGAGGAGTCCCAGCAGGGATAAAGGGGCTCCTTGCCCGGTGCAGCCTCAGCCAGCGCTGCCCAGTGCGAGAGGAAGATGAAGGTGGCTGTGCTCAGCGTGGCCCTGCTCTTCTCCATCCTGCTGTGCCCCCCGGCACAGGCCAAGGTGAGGCAACGGCCAAACAGTGTCCCCACACCCTGTCCTTTTCAGCCTCCCATCCCTTTTGGTCCCTTCATGAATTTCCTCCCTGCTCTCTGCTCTGTGTCCTGGCCAGGCTCCTCAAATGCCCTCCCACTGACCATTCCCAAGGCCTTTCCTTCCATGGCCCCCCCCCGTCCTTTGCCTTTCTTCCTGGCTGCTGCAGCGCTGTCTCCTGATACCATTCCTGGACTCACCTCCTGACTGCCAAACCCTCTCTCTGTCCTTGTCCTTGCTTGTCCCCATTCTTCTGTCCCCACCAAGCCCCTCCCTTGCACTCCCATGTCCCTACACTGCAATTCCTTCTCCTGCCCTCTACCTTACACCCACACCCCTTCCACACCTCCAGCCCCATCCCTTGGCTCCTCAGTTTTCCCCAGGTCAGTGTCTTTGGGTCTCCCCCCAGTTCCAAACCGATGTCCTTGGAGGCCCTGAATTCCCATCCCTTTGTCTCCACCCTCCTCCCTGCACCCGTGTCCCCTCGCCAGCCCCACAAGGTCCAATCCAGAGCAAGCCTTTGCTGTCCTTTCCCAGGCACTCCTGGAAGGAATCCAAGATGATCTGCAGGAGGTGAGTGGGGTGCTGGGATTGGAGGGCATCCCCTCTGGGAACTGGGGGGCAGTTTGGTCCCCCCATCCCCTGCTGGCACCGGGGACATCCCAGTGACCAGCGAGGTCTCCTGCTCTCTCTGCAGGTGGAATTTGACATCCTGAAGACAGCTCTGGTGGGTACCAGGAGTTCTGCCGATGTCTGACCCTCCTCTCGCACAGCCACCACACCCCAGGCCATCCCAGTCTGTCCCAGCACAGCCCAGTGCAGCCCTGCTGACAGCCCACACACCTCCCCTGCCCCACACATCCTTCCCAGGGAACCCCTTGCCCAGGGCCCCCATTGCATTGCCATCCCTGTGCCCCCAGTCCCCCCTGCATGGCCCAGGCTGCAGCCCCTGCCCCAGCTGTGCCTCTTGGCCAGGAGCCCACAGCCTCTGGGCAGGAACACAGCAGCTCCTGCACCCCATTGCTCCCCACAGGCCCCTTCCCCAAGGACCCCTTTGCTTTCCCCTTCCCTCCCAATGCAGCCCAGTGCCTCCCAGTGTGTCTCTAACGCTGCCTTTGTCCCCAGCCCTCTCTGGATGAAAGGGTGGAGGCTCTTCTGCGGCTGAAGCGCCTGGCTGCCTCTCTGGAGGCCTAGGTGAGCAGTGCCTGCCGGGAGAGGGGTGGGGACAAGGCCCCTCTCATGTCCCAGTGGGCACCAGAGGTCACCTTCTGGTTTTGTCTTTTAGGTTTGGAAGTGGTGGGGACATCTGTGTCTTTTTCCCCTCCAGTGGAATGAGGAGATGATCATCCCTGGAGGAGCCTCCTGAACCCTTTGAGCCCAGGGCCATTTCCCCTGACTAATCAAGAAACCCTTTCTGGCAAAGCCACGATCTGTGTCTGTGTCTGAGTGTCCGTGTGTGATTTCCAAAGGAAATTCCCCCAAACCTCCAACAAGTTTAACTTGCAGGTGTTGTCCTGTGCCTGTGTCCATCTGCACATCCCATCACTCTCTCACTGTCACCTCCACACATCTCTGACCCTGCTGGCACCTCCCAGGTTGGCTCTGAATTCCCCCCTCTTGGTCCCCACCACCAGGAATGACCATGGGAGCTCAGACCAGGAGCACCCAGCAGAGGGATGGATAAGGAGCACCCGGGGGGAATCCCCCATTTCAGGGAGGTTGTGGGGTGCAGGGAGGGGCAGCTGAGTCCCCTCCCAGCCCCACTGCTACCAACCGGGGACAAGATGCCTCAACTGCCTCAGGTGAATCTCTTCCCTCAGCCCTTGGCCCGGAAAGTCTCTGGCTGCAGCACAACCTCTGGGGACTTTCCAATGGTAAGACAAAAGGAAGGAATTGTTTCTTCCCTCTCCCTCATCCTTCCTCCATGTGCTGATTTTCTTGTCATCTCCTAGCAAAACCAACCAAAAATCATCTGCAGTGAGTTGTTTTCAAGAGTCAGTTCCCAAATAGGGCAACAGGAGGGTTTTCTTTGCCAGGGCAGAAGTGAGACATGTGGGATTTGGTCAGATAGTTTAAAACATGACAATTTCAAACCACTAGAAATGCAGAGGCTACAAAAAGGAAGTTTGCAGTTGGAATGGTCCATTATCGTCCCTCTTCCCACTGCTCAAGTGGCCAATCCCAAGTCCAGAGGAGCAGGTCATGGAAAGCAGACGTGCAGGGAGTGTTGGTGGCTCATTCCCAGAGAGAGAGGAAGAAAGAGTGAAATAGGGAAAAGAATTCCAATTGTTTTCCTGACATCAGAGCTCTGTACTCAGTGTGCAACACCCCGATGGTGAGGCATTGTGGAGATACCTCCCTGCCTGGAAGTCCAGGGGGAGGGGACCCAGACCACAGGCTTTCTCTATTCGCTGGTCAATCCTGCTTTCCCACTGGCAGTTCGGTGCTCCCCGGCCTGGGGAGAGGGCTGGCTGTCCCATGACTCGAGAGATCACCAGCAAGATCCCATGCCATGAGGCTGAGAGAAATAAACATCCCTGAACATCCACCAGATATCGTTCCATATTTCATTTCTGCACGTCTCGAGGTAGAACACTTGTTGCAAGAATTCCCTGATTGCAACAAGGCACGTTCCTTGTTTTTCACCACAAATTGCATCATTTTGGAAATTATCTCTGGATTAGAACAAAACCACAGGCCAAAAATTGACTGCATTTAGTTCCTACATCAGAAATCATTAAACCTCTGCCAAGATGTGCTTCCCTGCAGTAGAACAGGCCATTTGGTTCCTTTTTTGCTGACTTTCTCCCGAGTTCATGACTTCAGATGAACTGGAAGGGTCCCGGTACCACCAAACGTGGCCACAAACCAGGATCCAACCCGCGGGTCACCATCAAACGTGCGGGATCTGCGCCTTCCCCAGCCCAGCAGCAATTCCTGTCGCTGACCCCTGCTCTGGGTCAGCCTGACGGGCATCGCTCTGGGGTGTGGGGCCGGCTCCCGCAGGACACAGCGCTCAGACCCGCTCTGTGTCCCACAGCTTGGGCGTCTCAGGCGCCGCTCCGCAGCTGTGGGGCCTTTTCCACTCTTTTTCCACCAATGTTCCACTGCTGCTCCACTGAATCACAGAATCACAGAATTAACCAGGTTGGAAGAGACCTCTGAGATCATCCAGTCCAACCTATGACCCAACACCACCTTGTCACCAGACCATGGCAGCAAGTGCCACATAGTGTTTCCTTAAATACCTCCAGAGACCGTGACTCCACGGCCTCCCTGGGCAGGCCATTCCAATGCCCAATCACCCTTTCTGTGAATAAACTCTTTCTAATGTCCAGCCTAAATCTCCTCTGGTGCAGCTCAAGGCTGTGTCCTCTCTTCCAGTTCCCTGGCAGAAGAGCCCGAGCCCCTCCTGGCTGCACCCTCCTGTCAGGGAGTTTTAGAGAGTGAGAAGGTCCCCTGTAAGGCTCCTCTTCTCCAGGATAAACAACCCAAGCTCCCTCAGCCGCTCCTCATGGGACTTGAGTTCCACTGCTGTTCCAGCGTTGCTCCACGGCTGCTGCTCCTGTTCCAGCACAGCTGCAAAACCTCCCCTGCTGCTGCTCCCACTCCAGTGCTGCTGGGCTGGGACACTGCGGGGCCTGCTGGAACCCTGGGGACATTGTGACACTGCGGGGACACACGGAACCAAAGGAACCCCGTGCCACTCGGGGATCTTGTGGAATCCACAGGCCCTGGGGCACTGTGGGCCCGCATGGAACCAAGGAGCCATTGGGATCCCTGAGCGACTCGAGGTTCCCAGGGATCCTTGTGACACCGTGGGGCCTCATGGAACCAAAGATCCACTGTGACATTGCAGGGCCTCATGGAACCAAAGGGATTGTGTGACATGAGACCTGATGTCAGAAAGGGGGGAACCACTGACAGTGTGGGGCCTCATGGAGCCCAGGCCACCCTGAGACAATGTGGGACCTCACAGCAGAAAGGGACTCTGCAACAATGGGGGACCATTGTGACACCACAAGGGCACATGGTACCAGAGGGACCCTGTGACACAGTGGCACCTCATGGCCCAAAGGAGAACCTGTGACACTGTTGTTGCCAGCTGCCCGTCCGAAGAAACCACAAAACAACCGAAGTAAAGCGGTGCTTTATTAGGGCCCGGGAGGTCTGAGGACTCACGTCCAAAGTCAGACACCTCCGACCCTCTAAAGATTTCACACACTTTATATACTTTTATGAACAGATTACTTCATACCACACAAACTTAATTTTTAACTTGACTTACATAACGGTTATCATATTCTTTTGAGATTTATGGTTCCATTCTACTATTCTTTTAGATTATAAATTCTACATGGTTGTCTAAACATACAATTATTGTAACAGCTGGGTACAGGTAATCATGTCCTTTCTACAAGTTCAGCATGCTCCACTAAGTCCTTTGATTATACAGAGACAAAACCTGCATGCTCTTGCCAAATGGTTGCTACATCTACATTCCACGACTAGGCCGCAGCTGAGCCTTAGCACAACTACTACTATTTGCTTCTACTTGCAACAAGGGCATTCACAGGTTGTTGACAGGGAACCACGAGCCACTGTGACACAGAGTGGCCACATGGAGCCAAGAGGCCACTGTGACACTGCAGATCCAAGGAGTCCCTTGTGACTGAGGAACTTCATGGAACCAAGGGGCCATTGTTACACTGTGGGGCCCTGTGGGACCAAGGGGACCACAGTGACATTGCGGGGCTTCATGGAACAACGGAGACCATTGTGACACTTTGGGACCCACTGGAACCAGGGGGCCATTGTGACACTGCAGAGCCTCCTAGAACCAAGGGGCCATTATAGCACAGCAGGGCCTCATGGAATCAAGGGGACCACAGTGACCCCGTGGGGCTCCATGGGATGAAGGGTCCATTCTGACACCGTGGAACCAAGGAGACCATTGTTACACTACAAGGCATCATGGAACCAAGGAAGCCATTGTCAGGAGAATTAATCCACAAACACCAGAGCTTTATGTCCAAAGAGGAGACAGAGGAGTCCTATTACTTTATTCCAATAAAGGGAGAGGCCATGGGGTCTCTCCAGTTGTTAGAGGATGCAGCCTCCTTTCTCTCCTCATTTCCTGGGCACATTTCCCTCTCTCTTTCTCCATTGGCTGAGGTACTTGAGAGGTACAGACTTCCCAAATGGCTTAAACAGACCCCCATCTAATGTATACCCCTGCCTTTTTCTTTTCCTATGGAATTTATGGTTCTTCCCATTACTTCTTTCATCTCTCAGTATCTATCTTTACCCATCAGCAGACCCACCGTTTGTGAAGACAAATCCCTCTCACTCCTTCCACCAATCAGTGGAATTCCTCCCACTGTTTCTTTCATCTCTCAGTATCAAGCTCTTACCCACAGTTTGTTTATGCGGGAACCCAGGATACAGAGAATATTTCCCTACCTTTTTAAGGACATTATACTCCCTTGTACACCCCTCTGTACAACTCTAGTTTTGACCTTCTCCCATGGAGAAAGTTGCCTAGGTTGTGGGAGTAAGTAGAAACTTCCCAAGTGAGAATTAGAGGATAGAGTATGATGCAGATTGTTATGGTCTGAAAATCTTAGAGTTTTTAGGGTTTTTAGTATAGTAAGTAGATAAAGCAGAAAACACCAAGATGGAGGATCATTGTCCTTTTGTATCTTCCTTCTTCTTCTTCTATGACTCTAAATTCTGTGGCAAAAATAGAGTAAGATGATTGGAGAAAGAATACTGCAGTTCTTGTCAACGTCATTGAGCAATTTTGTAGACATCGGTGGGAAAAAGAAAATATCCTTCATTTTAATTGTTTATCGGGTAAGTAAACGATAAAACGGCCCTGACACCGAGATAAAGATGCATTTGCCGCCTTCTGTCTCTCGTGTATGCCTTGTACTTTGCTGATAAGACTTAATAAACAATGACTTGAAGACCGTGAAAGTGAGAAGTTCTACTTGTCATTCATTCCTTGCAAGGACTTTAGAGCCTTTCCCCTGTGAGGGGTAGGTCGTGGCAGTAGCTAACCTGTTGCAGTGTGCCCCCTAAGTTCCTGCCCAGGTCCCCACCATGTCACTCTGAGATATTCCTTTGTTCAAAGTGCAGGCCCAGTTCCAAACAGCCCAGACTTTGATCTGGTTGGCTGTTTACCCCAGTCCCACCCCTGGCATCCCCTTTCACCCCCCCTGACAAAAGGAACCTCATGCAGAGGCTCTGTCTCTTTAGGCTCCAGCTCCCCTTCTGATCAGACGTACCTCGTCTCCCAGGACAAAGGAATAAATGACTGTGAGAATAGAGCCGGGGTCTGAGCTAGATTTCATCTCTTTGCTCCTGCTTCTGGTGAGTAGCTGACAGCCAGCACTGGCTTATCCCGGCGCTGCCCAGCTGTGGGATTTCTAAGCTGTCTGTAGATGGTTTGAGATAATCCAAGGCATACAGAGGCAAGCTTACCCACAGAATTAAGCAGTGTACTCTGGTAACGAAGTAGCTTGTTCACTGTTTAATATTGTGGCCAGCTTGTCTCTTTATGCCTTGGAATATCTCAAACCGTCTACAGACAGCTTAAAAATCCCACAGCTTGGGCAGCTGCACGTAAGACAGTGCCGGCTGTCAGCTACTCACCAGAAGTAGGAGCAGAGAGATGAAATAAAGCTCAGACCACGGCTATATTCTTAGAATCATTTATTTCCTCCATCCCAAGAGATGGGGTGCATCTGATCAAGAGGGCAGCCACAAATCAAAGAGGGAGAGCCTCTGTGTGAGGTTACTTTTGTCACAGGAAAAGGGGATACCAGGGGCGGAGCTGGGATAAACAACATCCAGATCAGAGTCTGGGCTACTTGAACTTGTACCCACACTTTACCAAAGGAGTATCTCAGAGTCCCATGGCCAGGACCCGGGCAGGGACCCAGGGGTGCACCACAACCGTGTACAAGCGACGAAATTCATCAGACTAACCCACAGGTTGTAAAGACAGATCTGTCTCATTCCTTTCACCTCTCTGAGCCAGCGGAACCATGCAGAGCATTGTGACCTGCGGGAACTCAGCCCTTGTGTACAACAAATCAATGTGATTACACAGAAGCTTTAACTCTTTAAAATATGCATCACCTCTCTGGGCATCGTGCGGGAACTCACACATCTTCCAATTTGTACAATAATAGCTACTTATCACCTCTTTTGTGTATTATGCTTACTTATCCTATACTTACACATTTTACTACTTTTACATACTTACGCATAACCTATACAGCTCACTTACTTTACACACTACTCCTACCTAACACAGTACTTATACATTTACTAAATTGTACACAAAACAGCAGGTATATATTTTGCCACTGCTGAGCATGAGATCACACATTGCTTGATTGGTCCCTTTACTTTGTCCAAGAGCTCCACACACACTTTTCAGATAATACAATTGGTTCCTAATCCAGTGCAGCACAGTCCTCTTTATCTCTTCCTTGCTGTCTTGGTGTTTTAGCCTTTTAGCTTTTCCTTTCCCAATTCCAACTTATCACAGTTTATCTTTCAGTACCTTTCAGTCCTTGAAGCACCACACCCAGGCAAGCAGGGTCAAGATGATGGCAGCAACAAAACCAATCCAGTGATCAGCAGCCAAGATAGGCCACGAAATCCAATCAGCAAGACAGCACAGGATAGAGAGCAGATACAGGATGCTCACACCTCTTCCTCTTTTTCTTCCTATTCCTCTCCTTCTTCTTCTTCTCCCACCTCTTCCTCTTCCTCTTCCTCTTCCTCTTCCTCTTCCTCTTCCTCTTCCTCTTCCTCTTCCTCTTCCTCTTCCTCTTCCTCTTCCTCTTCCTCTTCCTCTTCCTCTTCCTCCTCCTCTTCCTCCTCTTCCTCCTCTTCCTCCTCTTCTTCCTCTTCCTGTTCCTCTTCCTGTTCCTCTTCCTCTTCCCCTTTCTCTTCCTCTTCTTCTCCTTCTTCTTGTTCTTGTTCTTGTTCTTGTTCTTGTTCTTGTTCTTGTTCTTCTTCTTCTTCTTCTTTTTCTTCTTCTTCTTCTTCTTCTTCTTCTTCTTCTTCTTCTTCTCCTTCCTCTTCTTCTTCTTCTTCTTCTTCTTCTACTTCCTATTCTATTCCTTATTTTTCTTACTCTTCTTCCCCTTCTTCTTCTTCTTGTTCATACTCTTCTTCTGTGGCTTATTTTTCCTCCTTCTGCTTCTTCTTCTGTTTCTTCTTCTGCTTCTTCTTCTGTTTCTTGTTAATCTTCTCCTTGTACTGCTTCTTCTGCTTCTTCATCTGCTTCTGCTTCCTCTTATTCTGCTTCTTCTTCCCTTTCTGCTTCTTCTTATTCTTCTGTTTCTTCTTCTTCTGATTCTTCTTCTATTTCTTGTTCTTGTTCTTGTTCTTGTTCTTGTTCTTTTCTTCTTCTTCTTCTCCTTCTGTTTCTTCTTCTTCTTCTTCTGCTTCTTCTTCTTCTGATTATACTACTTCTTTTTCTGCTTCTGCTTCTGCTTCTTGTGCTTCTTCTCTTTCTTCTTCTTCTTCTTGTTTCTTTTTCTTCTTCTGATTCTTCTTCTGTTTCTTCTTCTGTTTCGTCTTCTTCTTCTTCCTCTTCTGCTTTTCCTTCTGCCTCTTGTGCTTCCATTTCTTCTTCTTCTATTTATTCTGCTTTATCTTCTTCTTTTTCTTCTTGTTCTGCTTCTTCTGTTCTACTTCAGCATCTTCTTCTGCTGCTGCTGCGTCTTCTCCTTCTTCTTCGTCTTTCCCTCCTTCTTCTTCTTATCCTTCTAATTCTTTTATTTCTTCTTCTTCTTCTTCTTCTTCTTCTTCCGCTTCTGCTTCTGCTTCTGCTTCTTCTGCTTCTGCTTCTTCTTCTTCTATTTCTTCTGCTTCTTCTGCTTCTTCTGTTTCTTCTGCTTCTACTTCTTCTGCTTATTCTGCTTTTTCTGCTTTTTCTGCTTCGTCTGCTTCATCCCCTTCTGATTCTTCTTCCACTTCTTCTACTTCTTCTGCTTCTGCTTCTTCTACTTCTGCTTCTTCTGCTTCTTCTGCCTCTGAATCTTCCTCATCCTCTGCTTCTGCTTGTTTTTTTTCTTCCTCCACTTCTGCTTCCTCTGCTGCATGTTCTTCTGATTCTTCTTCCTCTTCTTCTTCTTCTTCTTCTTCTTCTTCTTCATCTTCTTCTTCTTCTTCTTCTTCTTCTTCTTCTTCTTCTTCTTCTTCTTCTTCTTCTTCTTCTTCTGCTTCTCCTGCTTCTGCTTCATGTTCTTCTACTTCTTCTTCTTCTTGTTTTCTTCTTCTTCTTTCTTTCTTTATGTACTTCTTCTTCTGCTTCTGCTTCTGCATCTTCTTGTTCTTCTTCCACTTCTTCTTCTTCTGCTTCATCGTCTTCTGCATCTTCTTCTTCTTCGGCTTCCGCTTCATCTTCTTCTGCTTCTTCCTATTCTTTTTTTCTGCTTCTTGATTTGCTTTTTCTTATTTTTCTTATTTTGCTTCTTCTTCTGCTTCTTCTTTTGCTTCTTCTGCTTCTGCGTCTTCTTCATCTTCTCCTGCATCTTTTTCTTCTGCTTCTTCTGCTTCGTCTTCTTAATCTGGTTGTGCTTCTTCTTCTTCTAATCCTTTTTCTACTTCTTCTTCTTCTTGTTCTTGTTCTTGTTCTTGTTCTTGTTCTTCTTCGTCTTTTTCTTCTTCTATTTCTTCTTCTTCTTCTTCTTCTTCTTCTTTTTCTTCTTCTTCTTCTTCTGCTTCTGCTTCTTCTTCTGCTTCTTCTGCTGCTGCTGCTGCTGCTGATTATTCTTCTGCATCTTCTTCTTCTGCATCTACTTCTTCTTCTGCATCTTCTTCATCTTCTGCATCTTCTTCTCCTTGATATGCTTCTTCTTTTTCTGCTTCGTTATTTTCATCTGCTGCTTCTTCTTCTTCTTCTTCTTCTTCTTCTTCTTCTTCTTCTTCTTCTGCTTCTTCTGCTTCTCCTGCTTCTGCTTCATGTCCTTCTACTTCTTCTTCTTCTTGTTTTCTTCTTCTTCTTTCTTTCTTTATGTACTTCTTCATCTGCTTCTGCTCATTCTTGTTCTTCTTGTTTTCTTCTTTTTCTTCTTCTTCTTCTTCTTCTTCTTCTTCTTCTTCTTCTTCTTCTTCTTCTTCTTCTTCTTCTTCTTCTTCTTCTGCATCTTCTTTTTCTTCTTCTTCGACTCCTTGTTCTTATTCTGCTTCTTCTGCTTCTTCTGCTTCTGCTTTTTACTATTCTACTTCATCTCCTTTTTCTTATTCTTCTTTATCTGCTTATTCTTCTTCTGCTTCATCG
>JACBWW010001552.1:0-12688 GCA_020086605.1 Lanius collurio
CTAGACCTCCATTTTCAATTTTCATCTGGATAGCTGAATGATATTGCATAAGAGAATGTTGTTCTTACTCTTTACTTGGGCTTTTCTTGATTGGAAGGGGCTGTTCCACTCCTTTCCCTTTCAATCCATTCCCATCCCATCACAGGACTACTGTTGTTTTCCCTCAATAATACTATATTTCCCCACATAAACATGAAATTTCAAAGACTGTCATCTGTTCTGGATATGAGGAGTTCTGACCTCCAGATTTCAGATCCCCTAGGAATTTCCCCTTAAGTCCATTACCTTCTCTATTATTGGAAAGTTTTATCCCATGAGCAACTTCTACACACAAATATATTAGCACATAAGTAAGTAAATGACAGTTTAATTAAGCCTAGTTGTAGTTGATAGGAATTCTCCTCCACATGTCTTTGCAGATGCTAAAGGGTAGGTAATTTTGTATTTGGGAACAAGGACCAGAAATCAAGAGCAAACATTAATAAAAGATACTTGGGAGTTTGTTCTGGTTTTATATTAAACGCTTGTTGGTTCCCATGTTATACTCTGTCAGAATAACAGTATTTCATACAAAGTGATAATTCACAGCCAATCAAAATATTTATCCTTTAATGTAAAACAGGAAATATATGAATTTTGAAAAGTGTATTCTGAATATTCAGGATTCCACTAGCTAAGAAATATAAAAATATATTTTTAAAGAGACACATTCATTTACGAGATTTAGAAAATTCCACACTGAGACATGGGGGTCTTACAAAATTCTTCTAAAATATTAATTTAAAGCTGTTTCCCGCTCAAATGTGAGTTGATGTTCTTTGTGCTACTTTTTATGATTTTTTTGCAGCAAAGAGTTATGCATATATTCATCCTTGTATTTTTCTAGATAAGTACTATTTCTTGTTTATGTAATATTTGTGCTTTTAGTATTAACTTACTTGGTATGTTAAGAAGTTAATCTCTTAAGGACACTGAATTTTAAAACATTTCAAGACTGTTTATTATTTAGACTTTTAAAAAAAATAATGATCTGCAAATCAATCATTCTGTATTCTTGAATCAAAGTTCTGTAGGAAAAAAAATATTTTCTTCACAATATGAGGAAAAAGAAAATCAGACTCATAGGCTCTGAAGGAAAATAATTGTCCAGTACATGACTTCATTAAACATTAAGTACAAAAGGTTTTGCTCTGGGCAAATGTGGGTATATTTCACATCAGAGGAATTAGAAATTATTTTTTTTTTTGCATAAAACCGTAAGGTTCCATAGATCTTCCCTTTTTTTCATTTTGAGTATGTGGACTTAGGCTTTATATATTAACTGTTTGTAATTTTGTTTCTGATTTTTAATATTATCTGGTAAGGTAAATCTTGAGTTTTGTTGTTGTGTTAGGAAAATGATGAACTTCACAAATTTTATTTGGAAGTTTTCTCTTAGGTCTTAAGACTTTTGTGTTTTTCTGACCTTGTATTTAAATTTAAGTCTTTAAGCACAGCTTTCGGGCCTCATTTGAAACATATTTGGATACCCAGATTAAAAAAACAAAACAAAACCAATGCCAATAGCATTATGTATTTTTAAAATGCCATTTTAAAAAATAGTGTAGAAGCAGTATCCCATTACTCTTGTTCAGCCAGACTAATTAGGAGAGCTGTGTTAAATGAAAGTTTCCTGCATGGAATTCTGGAGTGCAAATTGTTTAGAGTTGCCTCTGTTTTACAGGTAGGAATAGCTCACCCTCTGTGGTACTTAGGTTGGCATGTTTAGATTCTGAACAGAGACAGAATGTGTTAGTATATGTGGTCAAAGGGGCTGGCTGAAGTACTTGAAAGACATCTCATGTCAGCTCACCTAGAACACTCTGCTTATTAAGCAAGAAAATTTTCAGCCAATCAGTCCAGTTAATTAAATGGTGAACTATTTTATTAATAGCTCAGAATGACAGTCAAGTGAGAAAAAGTAATAAAACAGCAGCTGGAGAAATTACTTGCTCTTTGGGGTACTTTTAAAAGTTTGTGTAATTGGAATATTTAATCAGAAATTGGATGTGGCAGTTGCTGGTTTGATTAAGAGATAGAATGAATAGGAGACAGAAATTCATAAAAAGAAACTTCAGGTGATGGATTGCAGGTTTTTGCTGCAGTGCATGATCACCTTCTGCATGTTTAGTTATCTGTAATGAAGCAGGAGTAGAAAATTAGGAGGCAAGTAAAGAAGAATAAAATAGATCAGTGTAAGAATTATGAATACCAGTGTTTACTAGGTATGAATATTGCATGAGTATATTCATTTGTGTATGCAGACACACATACTTTTGTTACAGATGTATAAAATAATTTAAGACCCATAGAAATGTAAATAGCTGTCAATGGCTGTTTCATAAAACTATTGACTCCTAAGAGCTTTGTTTTTGTATGAAGTTACATAAAGTGGTTGGTTGTATGATCAGTAAAATGTTGAGAAAAATTAAATATTTGCTTGTTGAGGTGCTACAGAAGCTGTTGCCAGCTGGTGAAACAATTACAGATTAAAAATAGCACATCAGATGTACCAAAACCACCTCCCTCCACCCCTGTTATTTCAGTGTTCTCAGTACCTGTTCCTTTTTAGTATTAGGTTGGTGTTTAAATGTAAATAAATACATTTATGTTGTTAAATAATGAAAATGAATGTGCCTAGAATATCATTGGAAATCTGCTGAGGACAATGAAAACAATGCTATTAGCTTCAGTAAGCACTTAGGTCATGCTTTGCATTAAGAAACACTAAAAATGGAGTCTAAGTCAGCTCATATTTATTTAACTAATTCCTAATGGTGCTGCTGGTTTATTGAGAGATACAGTCTTTTTCAAGATATGTCCCAGGAAACTTTCAATCTTCAGTATGAGTTTTGTAATTTCATACTACATTTCTACCCTACACATGCACACAATAAAATGGTCCAAAAGCAGATTCTACATCCATAACCACAGTCTGGAGAATGGTAGTGTATCTCACTGACATATTATTTCAAACATCTAAAGCAATCTAACACTTCTAGTTATGGTTTGCAGCAAGAAAATTAATCTTATCACCTTGTATGTATGCATGCATATCTGTTCTAAACCTCCTCTGGTGCAGCTGGATGCCTTTTTCTCTCCTCCTGTCACTCATTGCCTGGGAGAAGAGGCTGACTCCATCAACCTTCTTCAGGTAATTTTAGAGAGCAAAGGCTTCCCCTCAGTCTTTGTTCCTTACAGGACTTGTGCCGCAGACCCTTCAGCAGCTTTTTTGACCAGATCAGATTTCAAAATATTGGACAGCCTTATCAGTGTCACCCATCAGCTGTCATATGCACTATATTGATATCCATGGCTCCATCTGTTCTCTACTTTTTTTCCTTTTTTTATAAATACTATACAAATAAAATGTTGCATTATTTCAAAGATGAACCTGTGGCAAAGCATCAGTCATTTCCAGCATAATTCTACATCTAGTTCTGAATATTGTTGAAGCAATCACATTGAGATCATGGTGAATTTCTACTGCATGGAAATCTTCACTTGATTAAATTAGCATTTTCTTGACAACTCTACAACTTTCAGATTTTGTGACTGTTACCTCTGATAAATGCTTTCCTCTTCAGAGAGTGAGAAGTACTTTTACAGTGCTGCATTGTGGATGTTTCTGGGCCAAAAGCAACACGTGGCACGTGTTCAAAGCAGTTTTATCCCACTCTGAACAGATCTGTTTTATATACTATCAGATTTAGCCTGAGTTAAATATAACTGTTGTTACATACTTTTGGTAATTATATACATAGGGAATGGGCTGATTAGGTTCAACAGAACTTCCCTTTTCATTCTGGTGTCCAGCATGAAATAATGCCTTGTCCATGTGGTGTGCTTTAACCCCACAGACAAAGCCCCACTCGGACACTCGCTCACTGTGCACTCCTCTGAGGAGAGAATGAGGGAGGGTGAGAGAACTGGAAGAGTAAAAGAGAGAAAACTGATATGCTGGGATAAAGACAGTTTAATAAGGGGAGGAAAAGCTGTGCAATGCAAGCAAAACAAAACAAGGAATTAATTAATTGCTTCCCAAGGGCAGGCAGGTGTTCAGCTATGTCCTGGAAAGCAAGGCTCCCTCACTATTAACAGTGGTTTGGGAAGACACCATCGCTCCAAATATCCCCCTCTTCCTTCTTCTCCCCCCAGCTTTTTATGCCGAGCATGATGCTGTATACTGTGGAATGTCCCTTGGATCAGTTGGGGTCTGTCCCAGCTGTTCCCCCTCCTGATTCCTTGTGCACCTCCAGGTTCCTTGCTGTTGATGTGTTCAGGATATGAATTTGGTTAACGAACTCACTCTAGATAAGATTAAAAAATGGAAAATTACTCTTATACATTGCTTCACGGTATTGTTTTAAATCATGGGGAATATACCAAAGAGATAATTCAAAGTCATGTTTTTTCTCACTGTTGGCAGGTTCCAGCCATCAGGCCCTGGGCTCACCAGCAGGCCCCAGCTCTCCTGGCCAGCCTGTAACCATGCAAAGTCTACTTAAGACACTACAGTTCTTCAGCAGCAATCTTCTGGCTTCTGGGCATGGTTCAGGAGGATGTGGTTGCAGAGAAGGAGGGATACATCCTGGCCAGGGCAACTGGAGGCTGCTGGCACCTGCAGGTCCCAGCAATAAGGTGGAGCCTTTGGAGTTAGTCTAGATAATACAGAACTCAGGGTTAAGGTTTTCTGTGGACTTTAGCAGATTTTTAGGTAGGCTTTAAGGCAGTTACAGGTGGCTGTGCTTGCTCACTTATCCCTCTTTTTAAAGAATACACGATCCCTCTCACTACCCTTTGCTAGTTTCAGTGACCAGCATTTATGTAGAAGAGGGAGGTTCTCATTTCTCCCTTTCTGCAAACAGATGTGTGTGTGCCAATTTTTACGTTTAGCTTGTAATATTAGTTAATTTCATTGCTCCATAGAATTTTATTTGTGTTTTTTACATTTTATGAAGTCCTAGATAAGGCTGCTAATAGATTATTAGTTCCTTATCTCTTTTTAAAGAAGGCAGTCTCCTCCAAAAGATTATCTGCAATACTAGAAATTCAATCTGCAAAGAATTTAAGTGTTGAAGTTCTGGGGGCTTTTTTCCAGTGTTTTATGTTTTCTCATGTATAGCTGTCTCATAGCCTCTGAATTTTTAAAATGGTAGGAAAGGGTATTGCATTGCTGCCTATTTTTATGATGTCAAAAGTATACCCTACGAGGAGGTTTATTTGTGTTTTTAAAAAGTAATGGGAAGAATTAAATGATAGAAATTCCATGTTGAGTTAATGATTTAAAAACCATTCAATCGTCAGATTTCCTCCACTGATAAAAGTGGGATAAAGATTTGTAAGCTGGAATTTACAGGGACTACAAGAAATTGTGTATTGCATTTGTAGTATTATATGGTCATATTATTAGTCTTTTTTATAAAATGTCTACATTTGAAAAATTGAAAGAAAACATGGTAAATCTGTTTTTTATTTACAAGATAAATTTATGTCTGCTTCCTTGAGAAACTGTATTAATATTAGTAATATTAAGATTATTCCCTTTTTATGTGTCACACATTTATTTTTATCTTTGTAAATTTATTTGGCTTGACTGCAAATTTAGCATAGAAGGAAATTTTATCTAACCTTTCCTAACACCAAGTGTGTTCTTGACCATTGCTGTCTTGTTTGCAGTTAGAATAAGGAAAGGATAAAATAGTACTTGACGGTAACAACTCTGGACTGGTTAATGGAAGAATGCAGAAATACAGCCTAATATGCTAAAATGTTTCTGGCCACATGCAATCATTTTCATTGTTGCTGTAATAAGGTTAAAAGAAGTCACAGGATTTTAGGGTGTGTTTGTTTTGGGTTTTTTTACCTCTAGGAGAGCAATCTAAATGCAAATTTTATACCTGAATAAAATCCAAGAAGTCACTATGAATGAGGCTTGAGGGGACATACAGTCAGCAGTGATGACATTTGGCAAGTTAGTCTGTCATGCACTTTGAGTGTGAAAGCACATTATTCTTTTCTCAATTCAGCCTACACTTCTAATAGAATAAAATCTGGTTTAAAGTGTTGATCATCTAAAATTGTGTACATGCATGCTGGGTGAACCAGTCTGAGCTAAAATCAGAAAGAGGTCTACTGTGATGCTGATATGTTATAGTTCTGAGTCTGTGAATCAAGCGTTCTGTTGATTTCATTCAAACTAAGTTTACAAAATAGTTTAAATTATAAGGTTGTAATAAGGAAGCTTAAAAAAAAAAGAAAGGAAATTCTTTGAGTTCAAGGAATCTGCAGAAGACTGGAGTATATTATTCCGATGCTGTTCAAGTCTGCTAGTGTTATATTGAAAAACATACCCTGGAAGTTGGTGACATTCCCTGCTTCTTCCTGCTAGCCCCAATCTAATACAAAGCTGTAATTGAATAATGTACCCCTGGCCCTGTATCTCTCCAATAGAAATAACTTTGTGTTTTCTGAAAGATTTAGTTCCATGCCTGTTAATATATTTGCCACATTTCAGACATTACGAGTACTTCTGCTGTTATTTCTGGAAACAGTATGTTTTCTTATGACCCCTATTACTGAAGCTCTCAGACTGGCATAGTTTTGGGCAGAGACCTGTCTTGTCCCCTTCTGGTTCTCAGCATCAAGTAGCTGGGGAGCATGTAGGAGGTATTAGGAATCACCACGTGTGAAGGTCAAAAATGCAATAATGTCGAACTATTAGGAGCAGATCTACTGGTAAATTAGTTTGTAAGATATGACACCAGTGTAAAACAGTTGTTTACACTTGATATACCATGCCACATTTGCTATGAAATATAAAGAAGAAAGAAGAGAATGTCAACCTGTTTTATTGGGGTCAAATGAGTTCCTCTCCACTCTGTGCTCAGTCGTGTTGCTGCAGGTATCAGCGATCAGGACATTTCAACACCGTTTGCTTAAATCACATTTGTAAGACAGAACAAGTGCCTGGTGAAGAGTGTAGTTTTTGTGGCTACTCTTCCTTGGAGTTTCCAGGAGTTCTGTTAACATGTGTTTTGTCTTCAGTGAAGTTATTTTTCTTTAGAACTTCACAGGAAGTAATCTTGCTGATTCTGACTTTATCTTTTGAACTGCCCTTACTTGTTAGCGATACCAACGCTGTTTTAATAGATCTGTTGTAATCCCTGGTTGAAGACTGGCTGACTGGTGCCCTCACTTGAGGCAAAGTAAAACTCTTTATAGCAAAACAATGTATGGATATATAAAGCATATTTATTTAGTGTCTCAACCTGCTGAACCTAACTTTTCCTATGAACTTGTGGAGAATGAAATATTTTATGCAATAATATAATTTGGACCTTAATAAATGAGGTTTTTTGCTTCAGATCTGGTACGATTGTAGTTAACCACTATGAACGGTAACAGTTTTGGGACTTTTCCTGACCACCTTTCACAGAAGTCCTGGGAGACCAACTGATACAGGGCATGTATGTCAAAATCTAATGGTTAGGATAAGGACTGACCACTCAAGCTCTTCCACTTTCTAAATGCTCTTTAGATTACTGGAAAATAAGGATAGAGTTGGCCTATCCCACTTGCTAGGAATGTCTGTGCCCTTTTGCTTTTAGATATCCACAAATTATTGGTTAAAATTTTAAAATTTTAATTTTACTTTTTAACTTCCTTGGTTGTATGTTTTTTGAATAAAACATAGCAACCTGTCAGAAATACAGTTTTAGGGGAATGGATGTAGAAAAAAACAGTGTTTTCTACTCCTTCCTTTCCCACAAACAAATGAAGAAAAACCCCTATCTGACCAAAATATGTTACCATGCAGGCAATATTACCAGTCCCAGCACTGAACATTGAAGTGTGTTTTTGTTCCATGTGTGAAGCTCTTTCCCTGTCTATAAGCGAATGTTTCCTGAGGATACCTTAGAAAGAGTGAGGGAAGGGAAGATGCATCATAGGTTGAGATTCTTTTTGAGGACATTTGACACTTTCAAGTTAATTAGTCTTTTGTAAAGAGATAAGGTATAAATGAGCAAAGTTAGTTAATGAGTGTTTTTGTGTCCTGCTAAAGGAAAGCAGGCTGAATTTAAGTTTTAGAGGTTTTTGAAACTGATCTCAAGTTACTCCATTTTTGTTTCTCTTGACATATGTTGCTCTTCCAGACCTACAGTTTGTCAACATGTTAATCTACACATTTGGTGTTGTGAGGAAGAAAGACTTGGTTTTAGTTAAACTGTTAATGGATCTCATTAGATAATGAAAAATAGTTTTAGACTCTGAACTGCAAAATGCACATAGAATAACATAGCATATAAAACTAAAGTAAATAAGTAAATTATCATACTAGTATTTTTATTTCAGCAAACTTTATCATGTGATTAAAATGTCCTGATTTCAACCACGTTTTCTATACATTTTTTAATTTTAAATTTGTGTTTACCCATTAAAGTTTTCTATGCTCATGAAGTTTAGAGGAGCTTTAGTTATTTTAAAACTTTTCAAAAATAGTCATCTGTCACAAGGGGTTAAACCTCTTGGTGTCATATATAACAAAAGCTCTGAGGAAATCCAGTTTGTCTAGCTGTAGTCCTGGAAAGAAAGTGGCCTGTAGCTGGCTTCGTCATTATTACCTGTCAAAGTATCCATTTTTGATGTGACATAATATGCTATTTTGACTATTTTATACGAACTTTCAAATGTCAAAAGTTCTTCTAAAGCTTTTTACTTATAGATCCAATACTGTGAATACATTGCAAAAATGAAAGTTCATTCTATGTCGCACCAGACTGACTCTAACTTTGCTTAAAATATTAGATGGCTTTTTGAAGGATTCTGAAGGATTGTTCCAGACACAGAGCTAAGATTCAACCAAACATTACTCATTTCTTGTCCTATAAGAATGGGCCTTTCACAGTTTTATCTTCACTTCTTTATTGGTTTGTAAACTTTCCAAACAGACTTCCTGATAATAGGTCACAGTAAAGGTAGCCCCAAGTCAAGAAGCAGACAAGTTTCTTGGTTAATGCGTTTGCTAACAGAAAGCACCAGCATAGAAACAATTAAAATTAAATCTTCTTCTATTTTTAATCAGACAATCATGTAGAGACAGGGGAAAAGTAATTTTACATTTGAATACATTTAAATGAAACATTAACACTAAAAATGCTTGCAGTGTATGTATGTTAAAAATACCCAAAAATATGCTCTGAACCAGTTTGTTGAAGTGATGTCTCATCAGGGTCAAAATCTTGCTCCTGTCTTCAGTGGAAAATTAAATTCTCTGGTATCATTTCCTTGATTTTTATTTATAAGAACACCATGTCCAGACTCCTTCTTTCTTGTTGCTTTGAGCCCCAGATCTTCCCACAGTGACTTATGGTACCAAAAGATCAAAATGTCTTGCTAGTCCCTTTGACATAGTCTAACTCTGTGAGATACTCATTGTACTGACAGAACAGGGAAATGTAAAGGCAATGTGTTTTTCACTATATGGCTGCAATCAGTATGGAATGTTGGTAATTAGCTTCAAGGGACCTGTCCAGGTTCAGTTTTATTTTGAAGTTAATTAATTAAAATGAGTTTTAGTGACCTCGAAGGGGTTAGAAGTGCAAACATGGACTAAGAGCCTGTAAGATTTTACAATCAGTCAAGGCTTAAAGTTGTCTGAGCTGCAAAGTGACTGTCCAGGAACAGAGCAGGAGGGTGGATGTAAAACTTGACTTGAATAGAAGAAATAACTAAAGTAAAAGCAACTTGAATTAAGGATCAGATTGAACAGAAATTATGAGAGTAACAGTCACCATTTGTAAAATCTTCCAGTAGTAAACAGATTAAAGCTTTTAAGAAAAGGTGTCCTTACAACATACCCTGTTCTTAACTTGTTTCTTTTTGAGGGATGTAATTGAAATTGCCAGGTATGTGAAAATTACAGGCTGTAGTTGATAATTTCTCTTCTCTCAAGAAACAGTGGTGGACTTCACGTTATAATGGATCTGGGGCTGTCATAGAACTTGGGTTCCACGGGGCTCTGAAACTTCTGTCATCCCTCTCACAGATTGGTGCTTCCTTTTTGCTTCTTGAAGATAAAAAGTAAGGCATTTTTTATTTTAAAATTATTTTTCTTTTGTCTGAAGTGTTTCCTGGGAATGGGCACACAGAATATACCCCTTCATCTGCACCATTTTGTAGTCCATATGGATTGCTTGAGAACTTATGCCACCTTTGTCAGATATTTTTTTATTTACAAAGGGTTGGCTCAGTTTCCAGTGTGTTTGCAGAGACAGAGCACCACAGTCAGTCAACAGCTGCAAGCTTACTAACAAATGTGTGCTTGGACTCATGCCTAAGTGTACTTCCTCAGAAAATTACAAATGTTACCTGTGAACAGAGATGATGTTTTCCTCAGAGTGTTGTAAAGGGAGGGACAGCTTTCACAGAATTGCAGAATGGGTCAGGTTGGGAGGGACTACAGGCCATCTGATCCAACCTCCCTGCTCAAGCAGGGTCATCCTAGAGCACATTGCAGAGAATTGAATCCAGGTGGTTCTCGAGTACCTCCGCTGAGGGAGACTCCACAACCTTTCTGGGCACTGTTCCAGGGCATGCTCACCCACGCAGTAATTAACTTTTCCCTCCTATTCAGGGGGAACTTCCTATGCATCAGTTTTGAAAATCTGGAGAAAAAAATGGCTTTTATCAAGGAAGTGTAATTTCTATGCCTAGTATTTTGTGTCTTTTGCTGATTTCAGCTGCATTCTTATTCTGTAATTGGAAAAAAAAAATGGGAACACTGAGAGATTAAGATCCAGAGCCCTATAAATGTGTTTAAATCCAGATGCCACTGAAGTCATTTGAAATTAAAAACTTGGATGGGAGACAAATGGTTAAAATCCTTTGTAGCTTACCTGTGTGATTTAACCATGCTTTTATATAAAAAAAACCAACTTACTTTTGCATGATGTTGAACAACAGCTTAAACAAATGTTATGATAAAGGACAACTTTGGTACTGTAACATACATATCATGAACATTAAAATTAAAACAAGTTTGTACTCACCATGATTATATTACATTTTTAAGAAATACTAATTTAGGAGAGGGAGATCCTCACCTCTTCATGTCCTAGAGGAAGTACAGTGGTTGCTGTCCTGACTAGCTTTTTTTGAGTCTTAGCCTCTCTCTTGGAGTTTTCCCTTTTATTCCCACACTCACTTGAATAGTTGGAACTGAGATTCTTAGGGCTGAAAAGCTGAATGAAAATGCAGGGATGCTCTTGGCACATTTTATACTGCCTAGGCAGGGAAAATAGCCATAATTAAATGCATTTTTAGTCTAGATCAGAGTTAAGCAGACTGCCAGTCTTAAAGAGAGTTTTAAAACAGTGTTTTTCTTAATTTAGAAGTCTGTATTCCTACTTAGTCCAGAATTTTTTATCTCAGTCAGTAAACACATGTTCCCTTATAAATATTTTTTACCTTTCTTCTTTTTGTTTCTCTTTTCTTTTCCCCTTTTCTTGGAACACATAGATCTAAACTCAATACTATAATGTTTCTTTGAATGTAAAATTGGAGATCATTTATGACACTTGGAATTGACTGGCCTGTATTTTCTAAATCCTAAAAGTGGTATCAGTGTAAGTAATTTTTAAATGTAATGTTTTCCATAAGCTGTCAGTATATAAGGTGTATTATTCATATTATTACTTTAGGACATGTATTTGTAGTCCTTAGACTTAATAAAACAGTGAATAGTTGCTTGAGGTAATATATTGTGTGTTTTTATGTTAGCAGCAAAGATAAAACAACAAAAAATAACTTCTAGTAGTATATAGTACATCAATAACTTCTACTTTTAATTGTGTGGCTTAGAGGCAAAGTTCCATCCCTCTAAGTCAAGAGTGAATGGATGGATAGGTAGATGGATAGAGAGATAAAAAACTAGATTAATTCATTTGATGAGTGACACACTTGGAATAATAAAAGAAGGGAAGAAATGCAGAGCAAAGGATGCAAACTGCATTGCTTATATATTTCCCGTATTCATTAAAAAATTGAAAGGAAAATTGCTGTAATCTGTGTGTACATGTTAGGAAAACAATTTCAGTAGAAAGAATGGAAAAATGTTTCTGCAGGACTTTGCAAGGTAAGAAAAAAATCCCTGGGATTTTTCATGTCTTGCTTCCTATTAGGTATTGGCAATGTTGTTGGTATCTGGAAATGGAAAATAGTAAGTTGAGATTTTACATCATGTTTCGATAAATATTTTAAAAAAGACATGTTTTGTCAGCTTTTAAGATATCTCAGGCATATTGAGGGAGGAAAAAAAAAGTGAATTCACTTGGACCTAAGGAATTTCCCAAAGATCAAAATAATTAAGAGCAGTTGAAATACACATTAAGAAAGAAAAAATTCAAGAAATTTTCCAAGAATTAGGAACTGATCTTGCTAGAGAGAGCTTATACAGTGAGGAAAACAAGTAATCTCTGAGAAACAGAAGAAGCTTGTGTTTAATCTTATACCTCATATTTGGATTCCTGACCCAGTGAAGGATTGTCTTGATTTGCAAAAGATTTTAAATTTCTACCAATTTCCATGGTTACATGGCAGAAATTCTAGGCTAGGTTTTGAAGCAAAGGAGAAAGAAAGTAGAGAGCAA
>JACBWW010001554.1:0-12679 GCA_020086605.1 Lanius collurio
GGTGAGGGAAGGAGCAGGCAGCAGCTCTTCAGCTCTGTGTCTCCAACAAACATCCCAGTGCAAGTGTGGATGATGACAAAAAAGGCTTTTCAATGGTAAAAATCTCTCAACCAGCAAAACAAAACCTTTTAATGTAACACAGCTCTGACTGGGCTGAAATACTGCTGTGGGTCTCACTGAGTGCAAGTGGGGCTGCCCTGGTTTTCACTCCTGAGGGGCTGGTGAAAAACTCAGCAGTGTTTCAGGGGTGTTTGATGGGAGGGAAACCCTGCCCTGGAATCTGCAGCTGTGCCCAATACACTTCACTCCTCTAAATTATTGCTCCTGGGACGTTTCACAGGAAAACTGGAAGAGAGGTGGGCTCAGCAGAGGGTTGTTCCTGCCCAGCTCTCCTTTCTTCCTCCAGCTCAGGACTAATATTTGCTATCTGATGTAGAATTAAGCCCAGGATGCTCTCCTGGCAAAGTTTTCTGTGAGCTGAAGTCTGAGGAAGAGCAGGGACAGAGAGCCCTGAAACCAGCCCGGGGTGGGCTCATGTGCAATGTGTGGGGTCAGAGCTGCAGAGGAGCTCCTGGAGTGATGGTAAAGAAGAGCTGATGGGCCATGGAGTCATTTCCTGTGAGAAAATTGAGTTGCAACTCAGGGCACTTTGTTTAACACAGCATTTGGCAAAGCAGAGACATTTGCCTGAAAAATCCTGGCTCTGCATGGCACAGTTCACTGGTGGGATGTGAGCAAAAGCCCCTGAAAGTATTGGCACAGCCCTCAGCCCCCCAGTGTGGTTCTGCTTGGATCCTCTGCCAGCCAAGGAATGGGGGAAAAAGCATGGTTGTTAAATGGGACCACAGGCAGCAGCTGAGTGGGGAGAGTTGGAGCTGGCTGGAACAGCTCCAGAGAAATTGGGGTAGTGGTGGCTGGATTTCCCTGTCACAGGGACAGCCAAGCATCCTTGTCAGCTGCTCAGTGTTGGGTGCTGCATCCCTACCCCCACCAGCTCAGCTCTCTGGGGGATCTTCCCCCAAATCTGAGCAGAGCTGCAGTTTGTGACTGACTTTGTAAGGACCTTTAACTCTCATTTCTCATGTGAACAAATCCCAATGCTGGAGTGCTCTGTGAAATGCCTTGAACTTCCTTCACACAGCTTTAAACCTGGCACCCCATAGAGAGGGAAGTTTTAAGGGAGTTTTTCCTTTTTATCTGCTGAGAAGGGTCAGTGGTCATTCCCTGGTAAAGAGATCTCCAGTTAACATGGGAATCCTGGCTCTGGCACCAGTGACATGCAGTTATTTGGCTGCTGGCAGCTTAAATTAGATATTGGTGTCTGTGCAATCAGCTCCTGTGGAGCAGGGTTGGTGGGTAGCTGTATATAAGATTTATCAGCTGATCCCAGCAATAAAATCCCAGTGAAATGCACATTCAGCCTGCCACACTGGTACACACTTAACCTGCACCTGCAGAGCCTCCAGTTGGTTTTATTCTATCTTTAATTTCTTCCTCCAGCACCTGGATTGGAATGCAAGAATCCTCTTCCTGAGGAAATAAATGCCTGAAACTCAGTGAAGCTGTTGGAACTGGCAGAGTAGGGAAGGTTTCGAGGTCAGGAAGAACTGCCAACAGCCAGATCTAAATCCAACATTGTGCTGAGGGACCGAGGCAGGGACAGAGCTCAGGAGGATGTTGGGGTCACTGGGGCAGCCCTGGTTTGGTGCCGCACAGGAGCACAGGAATAGCTGTATTTGGTCAGCCCCTTAATCCAGGTAATTCCTGATCTGGCAGCCCACAACTCGTTAATAGGTGCTAATTTGGTTCTCTGTCAGCCCATTGTGTAAGGCCCACATTAGATCTAATCTGATCTTAACATCGGTGGAGAATTCTGTGGCTGAAATGAGGAGAAATCAAGTAGGTGATGAATGTGCCTGACCTGGCAGAGGAGCTGTCAGTCCCTGAGGAGAGGGGCTCACAGCTCCTCTTCATCAGAGGTGAGGACAATGCAGCCTTATTTGTCCCTTGGCAGCAGAGCAATGAATGTCCCTGGACTGGAGAAGCTTTAGAACTGTTTTTTGCCTTTTTTTAGCACCAAATTTGCTGGTTTTGCTCAGTGCTATCAGGTGGCAGCAGGACATGGGGAAATGTAGAGGCTCATCTCCCTTGAGGCACATGGATCCTCTCAGGAATGATTTAGGATGTAATAAATGTGAAACATGCACAGGGCTGATGATTACTGTGACAGAGGGGTGGCACACACAGACATCCTCTCAGTTATATTGATATATTGGAGGGTACTCCTGTGTTAAAGAAATAAGAATCACCTGTGCTCTCTTCTTGTCAAAGCCTGGCAAGGCACTTGTCTCACATCAGATACAGAGCAAGTTATAAACTTTACCCATCAATTTATTACATCAAAGAACCCCCAGACTTTCGAGAGAGCTGGAGAAGTTCCTGTGACAAGGGCCTGGAGTAGCAGGACAAGGGGATGGCTTCCTTTTGCCAGAGGGTAGGGTTAGATGGGACACTGGGAAGAAGGGGGTGAGGGGGCCCCATGGAATTTCCAGAGAAACTGTGGCTGCCCCATCCCTGGAAGTGTCCAAGGCCGGGCTGGACAGGGCTTGGAGCAGTCTGGGATAGGGGGAGGTGCCCCTGCCATGGCAGGGGTGAGACAAAGTTCCCTTCATTAAAGAGCTAAAGTGAGCAAGTAGAGGAAATTCTCTTTTTCTCCTCCATAACCCAGGCCAGAGGAGCTGCCCTCTGCTAATTCCTGTAGGATGTGACTGACTTCCAGCCCTGCCACTCCAGCTGTGCATTTACCACTCTCTGCTTGAATGTGTTCTTTCTTTCCACGAGCATTTTTTTAACCATTAACCACTAAAACTTGGCAGGTGCCTTCTGGTGCTGACTTGTGAAGCCTCAGATGAATGAGAATCCCTGGGTAATTTATCCCACAGCTTAATCATCTTCATGGTTCATTTTCCTCCCTGCTTCTGATCTGCACTGACCTGCCTTGCATCTCTCACCATCACTTCTTGCTCTGCATTCCCACAATAACAGGAAGATCCCTCTGGGATGTGTGGGGATGTTCTCTGGGATCTGGTGGAACCCAGGGGCTCATCCCTGGAGCCATCCTTCCCCCCCCACCAGGGGCTGTGTGCCATGGAATGAGGAGAGCAACACATCTGCAACCAGTATTGGGGAATCATGGACTGGTTTGGGTTGGAATGGACCTCAAAATCCATCCCATCCCACCCCTGCCATGGCAGGGACACCTCTCACTGTCCCAGGGGGCTCCAGCCCGGCCTTGGGCACTGCCAGGGATCCAGGGGCAGCCACAGCTGCTCTGGGAATTCCAGCCCAGCCCCTCCCCACCCTCCCAGCCAGGAATTCCTTCCCAAAATCCCAACCAACCCTGGCACTTTGAAGCCATTCCCTGTGTCCTGTCCCTCCATGCCTTGTCCCCAGCCCCTCTCCAGCTCTCCTGGAGCCCCTTCAGGCCCTGCAAGGGGCTCTCAGCTCTCCCTGGACCCTTAGCTCCACACAAACACCCCCAGCTCTCCCAGCCTGGCTCCAGATCTGCTCATTAAATCCACCCGGTATTTGCTACTCTCATTTCCACAGGAGGGCACCAGATATCCACGTTTTTATTAAATCGAGTTTTTATTCCTTTCCTGAGGCTCCTGTTCTCCCTCCTGTTCACATCATTCCTCCCAAAAGCATACAGGCCTTTGCATTTTTATATTGATGCTTTTCAACACCAAAACCTGCCACATTGCACATTATCCTGGATTAGACAGATGCTGGTTCATGCATATCTGAATTAACCTCTTTTTTTCCCCCCTGGAATCGAATTTGGCTGTAAGTGTAATAGGAGATCATCTGTTTTTCATGGCATTTTAAAATTTACACACAGAATTCTGCATCAGGTTTTACAAGTGATTGTCTGAAATACCCATCAGAGCCACCTCCGCAGGATTTGTTTAAATTTCAAATTCTACAGATTCTTGCAAGATTTTTGTTACAAAACCGTCCAGGCAAGGTGAAAGCAGCTGCACCCTTCTCCCTTAATGACATCAAGCAAGCAGGAAAATGTCCTGGTTTATTTATAAAATTCCTGTGGCTTTTTTTTCCCTGCAGGACAAACACAAACGGACCACAGAAGAGGTAGAGAGAGGAGGTGGATGTCACCTCTTTCTTGGGCAGGGAGGGCAGGCCAGGTGCCAACTCAGACAGCAACTGGGAGCTGGACTGGGGCTGGCAGACATTCAGTGGTCACAGCTCTGAACTGCACTCAGCCCTCCTGGCTCCGAATTCCTGGCAATTCCCAGGAATGGCTCGTTCTGGGTGATCCCTGAAGGAGCAGGCACATCATGGGGGGCAAAGTGCTCTCCCTTTCCAGGCCGTTGTCCCTTGGTTCGAGGGAAATGGTCCCAGAGGATGAGCCCAGCCGGGCTGAGACCCAAATTACCCATGGATTGAGCTCTGCTCTCCAGAACCCCTGTGGTTTGCTCCCCTCTGACTCCCTGCCCTCTCCAAAGCCTGGCTGGGGGGAGGATCGAGCTTTCCCAGGCTCTGGGCCAGTGGGGTAATGAAATAATACCCCACATTTGTGCTTTAATCCAGTTTTATTTTGTTCTTTCCTCCAAGAGCTGGGAGCAGCCTCACTGCTGGTGTTGACACGGGGAGAGTGGGCACCAAGAGCTTTTCAGCAAGATGAGTTGGAAGGAAATAGGAAGGGATGTTTTTATAGATGTTGATGGGTGACCTGGTGTAAGATGGAGCTGGTGTAAAATGGAGCTGGTGTAAGATGGAGCTGGTGTAAAATGGAGCTGGTGTAAGATGGAGCTGGTGTAAAATGGAGTTGGTGTAAAATGGAGCTGGTGTAAAATGGAGCTGGTGTAAAATGGAGCTGGTGTAAAATGGAGCTGGTGTAAAATGGCAGGGCAAACTGGGGAGGGAAATACCCTGCCTTCTCCAACTTTTTCCCCATTTTCCTGAGTTCCTGTAGCACCACTTTCTCCTCACAGATCCTTTTCCTGCAGGCATGAATTGGTTGTGCAGTGCAGTGGGGTGACAGCCTGGTGTAAAACGGAGCTGGTATAAAATGGGAGGGCAAACTGGGGAGGGAAATACCCTGCCTTCTCTGACTTTTCCCCCATTTCCCTGAGTTCCTGTAGCACCCCTTTCTCCTCACAGATCCTTTTCCCCTGGTTTTGCTTCCAGACCACCACGAGATGGCAAAACTCAGGACATCCCAGGGAATCTGGCAGGTGTAGATTGGCCCATTTGCTGTTTGCCACCTGTCCCCACAGACCCCAAATTGTATTTTTATACGTGGCTTTCAGCAAAACAAATGTCCTCAGGGAGGTGAGCAGGGATTCTGGAGTGTTTCAGCACCATCCCTTGGCAGCACCAGGGGCAGGAGGTTCTCAGGAGCCCTCAGGAGCCTTGCAATATGCCCAGATCCATGTGGAAATATAGCTTAGGATGAGATTTATATTCAGATTTTTCCTGGGGAGACACTGCAGGCATGTTGCAAATGAAACAACAACCCAACCAAGCCTTGTAATTTAATTTAACTGGCTCTCTTTGGGGCATGTGTCGTGCATTCAGAATCAGGCAGCTGAATTCCCAATAAAATGTTTCTTGGATATAACAACAGAGTGTAAGGCATAAAAGTGCCTGAAAATAACTTCCTAAGAACCCCATGGAATCTGTGCTTTTGGCAAAAGGAAGGGGCAATTTATGGGTCTAAGCTCAGTGCTCATAAATAAGTCCATGTTCCTTTTCCTCTGCATTGGCAGGGTTTGGCTGCTCAGATTCTCTATAATTTCTCATACACTCTATAAATTCTCACACAACTCCTCAGGCACTCAGTGGGAATGCACAGACTTTTTGGAGACATGAATTTATCCCATTTGAACTGGCACAAGTTCTCTGTGTGTACCTTGGGAGGAAATTTCTTCTGCACTGGTGTAGTGGTTTAGTTCAAATCATCTCTTACTTACTTATTTTACCTCTGTGAGATAAGAATTAGGAGAAAGCAAAGCAGGCACAAACTTATTCCAAATCCACTTCTGCTTCACCCCCCTGAGCCCAGACAAGCTGCTTGTTTTACTGAACCTGCTTGAAATATGGTTTTCCTTATAGGAAACAGCAGCAAACAAAAATTGTGGCTTCATGCCTTCATGTTTTGTGATATCTGGTAGCAGCAAAAGGTCTTTTTGAAGTAGATGAACAGTAATGGAGTACTTGAAGTAGATAAATAGACTGGAGTAGAGAAAATAAATAGGAAAACAGCAGAAACACTTTGAGTTTGGTGGTTAAATTCAACTGCCTCAGTGCAGGCCACCAGGCAGCAGTGCCTGATCTTAGTACTAAAAAAAACAGACTGAAAAGACCTTTTTCTCTGTGATTATTCTGTGCTGGGCTTGTGACAGAGTAACCCTGAAAGAAGAAAAGAGTTTTCTAGGAGTATAGAGAAGTGTAAGGCCAAGGGAACAGGGAGAAGAATAATAACAATTATAAAGATAATAATCACAGAATCACAGAATGGTTGATGTTTGAGGGGTCACAGGTGGAGTCACAATAATAACAGTAATAGTGATAATAATCATCCCCAAAGAGACCCCATCCATCTCTGAAATGGATCTCTTCCAGGATTGTTGAAAAACCCTATTTCTTGCAGGTCAGCTGACACACTGAATAATAAAATAAGTAAGGAAAAGAGAGGTTTTTATAAAACATCCACCACATGTTAAAAAGTCCACAATGAGTGTGAGAACTTCAAAGCTTGAATGCAAACGAAATCCTGGGGGGCTGTGAGTGTTTTAGGGACAGGCTGCTCGTTGCAGTGCTGGCTGCATTCTCCCTGCCCCATCTCTGTCAGAAAAACCTGTTTTGTACAGGGGAGCAGAGATCCCCTTCACATGATCCCAGTGGGATGGATACTGCTGGGCTGGGAATCCTCCAACCATAAAAAGCCTGTGCAAGAGACTCTCTTTTCCAAAATAGCTGTTTTTCTCTAATTTTTAGAATTAAAACTAAATTTTAGAATTAGGAAGGGGTTTGTGTCTTTTGCTTTTGGAGGATTAATTAGCGATCCCTGGCTTTACCAATAATTAAGTTTGTCCTCCTTTTTCCAAGTGGTCAAGGAAAGAAACACTTTTAAACCCCAGCAGTGCTCCTCCCTCATACCCCCTCCTGCACCACAGCTCCGGATATAGCACCATTAGTTTGAGATTTTTATGGCTCTCAAGGGAAACTCAGAACATTCCTGAAACTAAAGTAGCATTTTGGAGTCCCTGAGCTGGAGTTCAGCCTCTCTCAAGGATAAATCACAGAGCTGCCAACACAAGGGATATTTGGCTTAAGAGGCAGGGGGCCAATAAACACTGATACTGTTCTTGAATCACTGGTAAATAGTAAATATTTCATCTCCAAGTAGCTCAGAGTGATTGCCAGCAGCAAGTTGATGATAAAGAAGCTTCACAACTGGAGGGAGGGAGTGTTAGCAAAGAACTCACTTGTCAGGAAGGCTTTGCTTGCTGCCAGCTCTCCATCTCTTCAGCTGGAATGGTAAAAAAAGGTGAGGGAAGGAGCAGGCAGCAGCTCTTCAGCTCTGTGTCTCCAGCAAACATCCCAGTGCAAGTGTGGATGATGATAAAAAAGGCTTTTCAATGGTAAAAAAAGGTGAGGGAAGGAAAAGGCAGCAGCTCTTCAGCCTTGTGTCTCCAACAAACATCCCAGTGGATGTTGATAAAAAAGGCTTTTCAATGGTAAAAAAAGGTGAGGGAAGGAGCAGGCAGGAGCTCTTCAGCTTTGTAGCTCCAACAAACATCCCAGTGCAAGCGTGGATGATGATAAAAAAGGCTTTTCAATGGTAAAAAAAGGTGAGGGAAGGAGCAGGCAGCAGCTCTTCAGCTCTGTGTCTCCAACAAACATCCCAGTGCAAGTGTGGATGATGACAAAAAAGGCTTTTCAATGGTAAAAATCTCTCAACCAGCAAAACAAAACCTTTTAATGTAACACAGCTCTGACTGGGCTGAAATACTGCTGTGGGTCTCACTGAGTGCAAGTGGGGCTGCCCTGGTTTTCACTCCTGAGGGGCTGGTGAAAAACTCAGCAGTGTTTCAGGGGTGTTTGATGGGAGGGAAACCCTGCCCTGGAATCTGCAGCTGTGCCCAATACACTTCACTCCTCTAAATTATTGCTCCTGGGACGTTTCACAGGAAAACTGGAAGAGAGGTGGGCTCAGCAGAGGGTTGTTCCTGCCCAGCTCTCCTTTCTTCCTCCAGCTCAGGACTAATATTTGCTATCTGATGTAGAATTAAGCCCAGGATGCTCTCCTGGCAAAGTTTTCTGTGAGCTGAAGTCTGAGGAAGAGCAGGGACAGAGAGCCCTGAAACCAGCCCGGGGTGGGCTCATGTGCAATGTGTGGGGTCAGAGCTGCAGAGGAGCTCCTGGAGTGATGGTAAAGAAGAGCTGATGGGCCATGGAGTCATTTCCTGTGAGAAAATTGAGTTGCAACTCAGGGCACTTTGTTTAACACAGCATTTGGCAAAGCAGAGACATTTGCCTGAAAAATCCTGGCTCTGCATGGCACAGTTCACTGGTGGGATGTGAGCAAAAGCCCCTGAAAGTATTGGCACAGCCCTCAGCCCCCCAGTGTGGTTCTGCTTGGATCCTCTGCCAGCCAAGGAATGGGGGAAAAAGCATGGTTGTTAAATGGGACCACAGGCAGCAGCTGAGTGGGGAGAGTTGGAGCTGGCTGGAACAGCTCCAGAGAAATTGGGGTAGTGGTGGCTGGATTTCCCTGTCACAGGGACAGCCAAGCATCCTTGTCAGCTGCTCAGTGTTGGGTGCTGCATCCCTACCCCCACCAGCTCAGCTCTCTGGGGGATCTTCCCCCAAATCTGAGCAGAGCTGCAGTTTGTGACTGACTTTGTAAGGACCTTTAACTCTCATTTCTCATGTGAACAAATCCCAATGCTGGAGTGCTCTGTGAAATGCCTTGAACTTCCTTCACACAGCTTTAAACCTGGCACCCCATAGAGAGGGAAGTTTTAAGGGAGTTTTTCCTTTTTATCTGCTGAGAAGGGTCAGTGGTCATTCCCTGGTAAAGAGATCTCCAGTTAACATGGGAATCCTGGCTCTGGCACCAGTGACATGCAGTTATTTGGCTGCTGGCAGCTTAAATTAGATATTGGTGTCTGTGCAATCAGCTCCTGTGGAGCAGGGTTGGTGGGTAGCTGTATATAAGATTTATCAGCTGATCCCAGCAATAAAATCCCAGTGAAATGCACATTCAGCCTGCCACACTGGTACACACTTAACCTGCACCTGCAGAGCCTCCAGTTGGTTTTATTCTATCTTTAATTTCTTCCTCCAGCACCTGGATTGGAATGCAAGAATCCTCTTCCTGAGGAAATAAATGCCTGAAACTCAGTGAAGCTGTTGGAACTGGCAGAGTAGGGAAGGTTTCGAGGTCAGGAAGAACTGCCAACAGCCAGATCTAAATCCAACATTGTGCTGAGGGACCGAGGCAGGGACAGAGCTCAGGAGGATGTTGGGGTCACTGGGGCAGCCCTGGTTTGGTGCCGCACAGGAGCACAGGAATAGCTGTATTTGGTCAGCCCCTTAATCCAGGTAATTCCTGATCTGGCAGCCCACAACTCGTTAATAGGTGCTAATTTGGTTCTCTGTCAGCCCATTGTGTAAGGCCCACATTAGATCTAATCTGATCTTAACATCGGTGGAGAATTCTGTGGCTGAAATGAGGAGAAATCAAGTAGGTGATGAATGTGCCTGACCTGGCAGAGGAGCTGTCAGTCCCTGAGGAGAGGGGCTCACAGCTCCTCTTCATCAGAGGTGAGGACAATGCAGCCTTATTTGTCCCTTGGCAGCAGAGCAATGAATGTCCCTGGACTGGAGAAGCTTTAGAACTGTTTTTTGCCTTTTTTTAGCACCAAATTTGCTGGTTTTGCTCAGTGCTATCAGGTGGCAGCAGGACATGGGGAAATGTAGAGGCTCATCTCCCTTGAGGCACATGGATCCTCTCAGGAATGATTTAGGATGTAATAAATGTGAAACATGCACAGGGCTGATGATTACTGTGACAGAGGGGTGGCACACACAGACATCCTCTCAGTTATATTGATATATTGGAGGGTACTCCTGTGTTAAAGAAATAAGAATCACCTGTGCTCTCTTCTTGTCAAAGCCTGGCAAGGCACTTGTCTCACATCAGATACAGAGCAAGTTATAAACTTTACCCATCAATTTATTACATCAAAGAACCCCCAGACTTTCGAGAGAGCTGGAGAAGTTCCTGTGACAAGGGCCTGGAGTAGCAGGACAAGGGGATGGCTTCCTTTTGCCAGAGGGTAGGGTTAGATGGGACACTGGGAAGAAGGGGGTGAGGGGGCCCCATGGAATTTCCAGAGAAACTGTGGCTGCCCCATCCCTGGAAGTGTCCAAGGCCGGGCTGGACAGGGCTTGGAGCAGTCTGGGATAGGGGGAGGTGCCCCTGCCATGGCAGGGGTGAGACAAAGTTCCCTTCATTAAAGAGCTAAAGTGAGCAAGTAGAGGAAATTCTCTTTTTCTCCTCCATAACCCAGGCCAGAGGAGCTGCCCTCTGCTAATTCCTGTAGGATGTGACTGACTTCCAGCCCTGCCACTCCAGCTGTGCATTTACCACTCTCTGCTTGAATGTGTTCTTTCTTTCCACGAGCATTTTTTTAACCATTAACCACTAAAACTTGGCAGGTGCCTTCTGGTGCTGACTTGTGAAGCCTCAGATGAATGAGAATCCCTGGGTAATTTATCCCACAGCTTAATCATCTTCATGGTTCATTTTCCTCCCTGCTTCTGATCTGCACTGACCTGCCTTGCATCTCTCACCATCACTTCTTGCTCTGCATTCCCACAATAACAGGAAGATCCCTCTGGGATGTGTGGGGATGTTCTCTGGGATCTGGTGGAACCCAGGGGCTCATCCCTGGAGCCATCCTTCCCCCCCCACCAGGGGCTGTGTGCCATGGAATGAGGAGAGCAACACATCTGCAACCAGTATTGGGGAATCATGGACTGGTTTGGGTTGGAATGGACCTCAAAATCCATCCCATCCCACCCCTGCCATGGCAGGGACACCTCTCACTGTCCCAGGGGGCTCCAGCCCGGCCTTGGGCACTGCCAGGGATCCAGGGGCAGCCACAGCTGCTCTGGGAATTCCAGCCCAGCCCCTCCCCACCCTCCCAGCCAGGAATTCCTTCCCAAAATCCCAACCAACCCTGGCACTTTGAAGCCATTCCCTGTGTCCTGTCCCTCCATGCCTTGTCCCCAGCCCCTCTCCAGCTCTCCTGGAGCCCCTTCAGGCCCTGCAAGGGGCTCTCAGCTCTCCCTGGACCCTTAGCTCCACACAAACACCCCCAGCTCTCCCAGCCTGGCTCCAGATCTGCTCATTAAATCCACCCGGTATTTGCTACTCTCATTTCCACAGGAGGGCACCAGATATCCACGTTTTTATTAAATCGAGTTTTTATTCCTTTCCTGAGGCTCCTGTTCTCCCTCCTGTTCACATCATTCCTCCCAAAAGCATACAGGCCTTTGCATTTTTATATTGATGCTTTTCAACACCAAAACCTGCCACATTGCACATTATCCTGGATTAGACAGATGCTGGTTCATGCATATCTGAATTAACCTCTTTTTTTCCCCCCTGGAATCGAATTTGGCTGTAAGTGTAATAGGAGATCATCTGTTTTTCATGGCATTTTAAAATTTACACACAGAATTCTGCATCAGGTTTTACAAGTGATTGTCTGAAATACCCATCAGAGCCACCTCCGCAGGATTTGTTTAAATTTCAAATTCTACAGATTCTTGCAAGATTTTTGTTACAAAACCGTCCAGGCAAGGTGAAAGCAGCTGCACCCTTCTCCCTTAATGACATCAAGCAAGCAGGAAAATGTCCTGGTTTATTTATAAAATTCCTGTGGCTTTTTTTTCCCTGCAGGACAAACACAAACGGACCACAGAAGAGGTAGAGAGAGGAGGTGGATGTCACCTCTTTCTTGGGCAGGGAGGGCAGGCCAGGTGCCAACTCAGACAGCAACTGGGAGCTGGACTGGGGCTGGCAGACATTCAGTGGTCACAGCTCTGAACTGCACTCAGCCCTCCTGGCTCCGAATTCCTGGCAATTCCCAGGAATGGCTCGTTCTGGGTGATCCCTGAAGGAGCAGGCACATCATGGGGGGCAAAGTGCTCTCCCTTTCCAGGCCGTTGTCCCTTGGTTCGAGGGAAATGGTCCCAGAGGATGAGCCCAGCCGGGCTGAGACCCAAATTACCCATGGATTGAGCTCTGCTCTCCAGAACCCCTGTGGTTTGCTCCCCTCTGACTCCCTGCCCTCTCCAAAGCCTGGCTGGGGGGAGGATCGAGCTTTCCCAGGCTCTGGGCCAGTGGGGTAATGAAATAATACCCCACATTTGTGCTTTAATCCAGTTTTATTTTGTTCTTTCCTCCAAGAGCTGGGAGCAGCCTCACTGCTGGTGTTGACACGGGGAGAGTGGGCACCAAGAGCTTTTCAGCAAGATGAGTTGGAAGGAAATAGGAAGGGATGTTTTTATAGATGTTGATGGGTGACCTGGTGTAAGATGGAGCTGGTGTAAAATGGAGCTGGTGTAAGATGGA